>BQNB010081760.1:0-29531 GCA_026074375.1 Tanacetum coccineum
CGGAGCCCTGGGAGGTTTGTTTGTTTTTCCCTACCGTATTCCGCACATCAGACCTGGGATGGCTGGGGGTAGGTTGTTCGTGGTTGCTCATGGTGAGTATTTTCAAGGAACGCAGTTATATCGGTCCCACGGATGGCGCCAACTTGTTAGTACAAAAACCGTGTAAGGGCAAGTGTGAATCTGGATTGAGTAATCAGATGGATTTGGGAATAGGTTATGATGTTGATCTTGTACTAATCCAAGTAGTGAGATGATGATCTGCACAAATGAGAGTAAACCGTTAGCCTTACCGCGGGGCGGACCCCGCGATTAAGCTCCGGCGTGAGAGTAAGTATACATGTTTATCAGAGAATCAGAAAATGTCAGAGTATGTGTGTGTATTAATGATAGGATGGAATGTACCTCTTTGGGGTGTGAAATGACCCTTATTTATAGGCAAGCCCAATACTAGGGTTTCATAATATTTCGCTTGCGACTGTTAGTAGCCGGAGTGGGTCCCTTGTCGGGCAAGGGTCCACATGTAATCGTGTATGCGGACGTGAGTATCCTTCCGCAATCCGTGTTTGTCCGCGGAGGTACAACGGGTACGGCTTTTAAAGGTACTCACGTGCGTCTTTGTAATATCCGGAGCGTGACCACTGTCGGGCTTAGTGGTCCGGCTATTTGTTGCATTGGGCCTGGGCCCATATATGTATGTTATGAACAAAACCCAATGAGCTTGGTGTCCATATTATACGTCATCAGTTAACAAAGGTTTTACGAGTGTCTTCACCCCTGAAACTTAGAAACACATCATACTTAAAGCTCTTATGAATGGATGAAGTTGAAGTGGACGCCATTGAATATATGAATGAAGGATAGTAGAAACCTAATCTCTTGCTAGGGGGATATTTCTACAGACTGATTGCAAAGAAACGTGGATATTATTTTGTGGTTTCTAAGTGTTATCTTGTATAATATATATATATGAGTACTTGTCGCAACTATCCATATAACAATAGGTTATTGTCTTTACATAATTTAGTTCAACTCATATACGTAATACTTAGTGGAATAGTCGTGTAGTTAGAGAAATAAAGTATTTAGATATTTTATTATTCGTTTGACATATTCAAGACTACTTTGAGTTATATAATACTAGTTGACAATCTTAAATATTTGTTATACATGTAAACGTACTTCTGTATATCTTAGCACATATTATGAGCTAATAGTGTGTCGTGCGGGCCCCCCCATTAGAGGCCTTTATGCCAAAAGCTCAATCGGTGAAAGGTAAATTTTACGCGTATCGAAACATGTCAGGTTTGAACTTTCATATATTAAGGTCGACTCAATCTCGAAATCAAATGGTTTAATTGAAATGGTTACACTACAACATTCGATGTTTTCCCCAGCAACATTTCAATCTTTTCGCCAGCGACATGTCGCTGGGGAAACATATCCCCAGCGAAATGTCGCTGGGGAAAAGTTGATGGGGTAAGCTCGATGGCAAAACGTTTCCCAGCGACAATCCCCAGCGAAAAGTGGGCCCCACGTATTTTTTGGTCAAGGAATTGGTGCCACGATGGCAGTATCTTCCCCAACGACATGTCGCTGGGGAAACGTCTGATTAAAACCAAATATTTATAGTTAATAATAAAATCTTAATTTTCTGGGTTGATGAGTTTGTGGTTCCTGCTAATGCTCGGTTTAGTTGGTTTTCGGGTTCCAATATTGTTAAAGATCGAGCTCTTGCCCCCATCTGGAATATTAATGTGCGACATGTTAATACCCTTATTGCTCAAGCCTCTCTGTTCCTTAGGTTCCCGGAAGAATTTCTTTGCTGGGTTGGCATAAGCCGTAATTATCTTTTGAATAAAGATACTTACCCCCGCTTTGAGTATGAGAACGGAGAGGGTGGGTCTTACTTTCCGTACACATTTTGATTATTTGTCTTTGTTTTTCTGTTTTTCATGTTTCCTTACTCTTTTTCCTTGTTGCCCTTTGCAGAGATGGATTTAAATGCTTTTATCCGTACCGCTGACCCCCGTAAGGTGAGGATTATTAAAAGAGCAAGAGCTAAAAATGAAAGGCGTATTGTTATGGTGGCTAAACATCATACCGTGACCCTATTCCGACCTTAGTGGTTCATTCTTCCAGAGAGTTATCGGCTAGTGTGGAGAGAGAATTTGTTAGAGATGCAAGTGTTGGTGATAGTGGAGATCAGGGGTTTGATTCCATTGGTGGTCAGGATAATGTTGAACCAATCATGACTATCACTGAGCATGTTGAAGCTGAAACACCTGGGCCCAAATGTACAAAGAAAAAGAGGGTTATCCGTAGGAGTGAAAGGACGCTTGCTGCTTCCCATCCACCTAAAAGGTTGAGAGCCGACTATGGAACCACTGGCATTTCCGCTACTGGAGGTAAGTCCCCTAGTGTCCTTAATAGGTTGCTATAGGATTCTTGATTAATGGTAGAACATGGTGTCCCCGCTCTCCCTACCTTACCCTTTATTACTTCATCCATGACAGCTTCACCTTTGGAGAAGGGCGGAGACCATACTGACTTCGCGACTGGTCCTTCTTTGCGAACTGTGGGTCCCTTCGCAAGGTTTGTAGTTTCTATTGATTCTTTAATCACTTTTTTTTTCTCCTTTTTTTTTTTTTTCTTTTTTCTTGTTTTTTTTTCTTTTTAGGCGCTAAATTGCGGATCCTGAGGTTTGATTTTCTTGTCAGGTCTGCTGTTCGGTTATGACTGAGGCCACCACTGTGACTACTATTGCTACTACAGTTGCTATTCCTGCTGATGTTGGCAAGGATAAGAGTGCGCCGCATCCGTCCGTTTTTGGTTCTTCTAGCTCATCTGAGAAGACGGATCGTACTCTTAGTCTTTTTACAGGAAGGTCAGGTAGTGGTTTTGTTGCCGGGAGTATTCGTGCGGAGGAGGTTATAGGTGCTGGTTTGGAGGAAATCTATGTTCCTGAGTGGATCGTGACCAAGGGTTTTGAGCTTAATGATGGCCATTCTTGTGCCAATATGATTGATCATTTCACTCCTCCTGCTTTCTTCAAAACTGTTCGCGGAATAGAGCACGAACAATTATTTGCTGAGTTTAATGTGTCCGCCGCACGCAATTTAAGTTTGAGCTCCGAGGTGAGAATGCGTGCGGAGTACAACATTTTGGAGAAAAGGAAATGGAGATCACTTGCTGAGGAGAAGGATTGTTTGTTGGGGGCGAAAGATAAGGAGATTGAAGAGTTGAAGTCCCAATTGCTGAAGGCAAAGGAGGAGTATGTGGAGGTAGCCCAACTCCGTGCTCGGGTTTCCAGCCTTGAGGCCACTAAGGGTTCGCTTTGAGGTGAAGTTGCTTCCACCAAGGAACACAACAGCCTTCTTGAGCAAGAATGTGCTCTTTGAAATTAAAGGTGACGAGCCTTGAATCTACTATTGCTGAAAAGGACCATGAACTTTCTGACCTAGGAGCGTCCTCTTCTTCCTTGAGGTCTCAGAACCAAAGTCTTGTGAATCAGGTATAGTTTTTCTTCCTTAACTGTTCTCTTCGTATTTTTATGTTTTCCTCCTCTCATATATACATATATTTTTTAGGTGCATGAGCTGGAAAACTATTCCACGGAATCTCCGTGATGGAGTAGAGATGTATGAGGAAGCATGAAAAAACCAGTTGAGGAATTTCAAGACAACCTTATGAGACCTCTAGAGACTAGGTTAGCCGAGATTGATGCTGATTTCACCAGGTGTTGTATGCGCTTTCAAGAGAGTTTCCATCCGCACCTCCTCAACGTCGTTGCAGGGCGAAGATGGTTACTAACTCATGGGATGAAACTTCTTATGGCTAAGTGTCTCAATTCGACTGAGTATATGGAGGCTCTCGGACATGCTTTTGGCCGTGCTATAGAGAAAGGAATGCAGGAGGGCCTGGCAGCTGGGATTGAGCACGGACAAGCTGGCAGATGTTTAACTGATCTTGAAGCTTACATTCCCTCCGCGGAGGTTGACTTTAATTCTGCTGTCCGTGATCTTCGTGACTTGGACTTTCCGCTTCTTCAGGAACTATCCAATAAGAAGGATGCCAGCACATGGGATGTTATGGATCTTCTTCGCTTGGATGATGCCGTGGCCGAGGCCTTAGGGATGACTGATCTTCAACCTGATATGAGTCAACTGATGGTTCCCGTTCATCACAAGCAGGATAGGGTCGTTATTGGGAGCCAAGCGTTGTCCGTTGCTTTGGATATTTGTCGCGGAAGGGTGGAGAAAATGGAAAGAAATCTTGTTGAGCGTCTCCCCTTCTTGAAAGACGTATTTGTCTCCTTAGATCATCCTTTGTCCGCTGAGGCTTTGATTGAGCCGCCGGTTGAGGTTCCTGCTACCAATGTTTTATCTACCGTGGTCATTGTTCCCCATTCTGGTCCTTCTGTTTCCGTAGAAGATTATGAGAATCCTGATTTAGTGGATGTGGTTCCGAAGGATGTTACTCCGGGGCCAGAAGGTGAAGAAAATATCGATGCTTCAACCGGAGGTGATCTTGCGTTTTCCAAATTGGATGATGAAGCTAGGGATGCTGTCCTGTAGGTGTATTTGCTTTTTCCTCCGTGGTCGCATGTGACCTTGCGGATTTTTTGTAATTAAAATACCACGGCTATTAACAGTTAGGCCCGTTATGGTGCTTTTTATACCGCGGCCGCATGTGGCCTTTTTGCGGCAGTATTTTGTATGTAACCACTTTTGCAACACTTCAAGTTTGAACATGTCTGTTATATATAAATGTTGTTGCTATCTTTTTATATCACGTTTGATATCTTTAGTAGGATAGTCTTGTTTGAATATTTTGTGGGTTATTCTCCTTGGTACCGGGTTGCCACAATACCTTTATGTACTATGAGCTAATTGTGAGTTACTCGTCCTTTTGTTATACGGAATAACATTGATGGAGGCGTGCTCCGTGTGTGCGCGGCTTAATCACAATAAATGACTTTGCAAAGTAATAAGATAGAATTTTTTTCAAAGCATAACTTGTGAAGGTAGCTAATCTTCACTTTTTTCATTAAAATTAAAATATATTTACACGGACTAGTTAAAAATTACTTTTACAGTAATAAAGATTAAAAATGCCATTCCCATCACGGAGTCCGTATGGTTAGGGGGGCGGCTACACTTTGTTCATATACACTTCTTAAGATTGCAAACTTCTAGGATCGCGAGAGTTCTATTCCGTGGCCGTCTTTAAATTGTTCGATCCCTTCCAAGTGCTTCCTGTGACTTCGTACGGGCCTTCCCACTTGGGTCCTAACTTTCCAGTATCTTCTACACGGCTTGCTTCGTTGCTCCGGTACACCAAGTCTCCTGGCTTGAAGCTTGCATTTCTAACTTTGGTGTTGTAGTATTTTTCCATTTGCCTCTTGCTTTTTGCTTCTCTTATCGCTGCTTGCTCTCGCTTTTCTTCTAGCAGTTCTAAGTTGATTTCCAATGCTTCATCATTTTCGGCCACGTCTACTTCTGCTGTCCTGAACGTGGGCATTCCAATTTCCGCTGGGATGACAGCTTCCGTTCCGTAAGTTAATGAGAACGGAGTGTCTCCGTTACTGGATTTGATCATGGTACGGTGTGCCCAAAGTACATGAGAAATTTCTTCCAACCAGTTCTTGTTGTCCTTGCCCAGTCTTGCTTTTATTCCTTCCCCCAAACTCCTGTTTGCTCTTTCAACCAGTCCGTTCGTCTGAGGATGTTTTACGGAAGCAAAATGTTGTTGAATGCACAATTTTTCACACCAATCTCTGAAGGGGTTATCTCGAAATTGTTTCCCATTGTCGGATATAATTTCTCCTGGAAGACCAAATCTGCATACTATGTTTTCCCATACGAATTTTTTTACTTGGTTTCCTGTGATAGTTGCTACTGGTTTTGCTTCTATCCACTTGGTAAAGTAATCCATAGCCACTATTAGAAATTTGACTTTGCCGGGTCCTTCCGGGAAAGGCCCAGCTATGTCGATACCCCATTTGTAAAATGGCCACGGAGATGTGATCGGATTCAATTTTTCCTGCGGATTTCTTGGGACGGGTTTGTGCACTTGGCATTCCTGACATGCTTTTATAAGCGCCCTTGCGTCCTTGTGCATTGTCGGCCAGTAATAACCGGTCCTTAGAGCTTTGGCAACGACGGATCATGTGCCCGCATGCATGCTACACGAGCCTTCGTGTATTTCCCGCAAGACGTAGTTTGCTTGTGAAGGTCCTACACATCGAAGCCATGGGCCTAGAAAGGATTTTTTGTATAGTATTCCGTTGATGATGGCGAAACGTTGTGATTTACGCTTTATCGCCCTTGCCTTTTTTCTTTCTGCTGGTAAAGTTTCATCCGTGAGGTATTCATGAATCGGGGTCATCCAGGTATCCCCTTCTTCCTCTACCACGGCGAGCACCTCTCTTTCGTTCACGGATTTTTCTTTCAATTCCTCCACCAACACCTGTTTGCTGAGATGTGCAAAGCTGGTGGACGCCATTTTGCTTAGTGCATCCGCTTTTTTGTTCTTGCTTCTTGGGACTTGCTTTATTGAGAACGCTCGGAAGGTACTGGATAGTGCTTTTACCTTTTCTAAGTATTTGATCATGTCTGTTTCTTTTGCGATGTAAGTCCCATTTACTTGGTTTGCTACCAGTTTTGAGTCCACATTTACTTCGAGGTTTTGGACGCCTATTTTTTCCGCTATCCGCAATCCTGCTATCAATGCTTCATATTCTGCTTCCGATGTTAGTTGTTCATAACTGAACAATCTTAAAGGTATGTTGAACTCTACTCCTTCTGGATCCGTGAGTATTACTCCTGCTCCGCATCCGTCAACACAAGATGACCCGTCCGTGAACAAAGTCCACCGTGCCGGGAGCGGTTCTTCTTCCTTTGTGGAATCGTCCTGACCTTCTTCCTCTGGTCTTTCTACGATAAAATCGGCTAACACTTGCCCTTTAACAGATACTCTTGGCCTATAATGTATACCAAATTCCCCTAATTGTATGCTCCACTTTTGCATCCTTCCAGCGACTTCTGGGTTTGATAGTATGTTTTTGATGGGCTGATCTGTTATTACTATGATTGGATTGAGCTTGGAAGTATCTTCTTAGCCTTTTGCTTGCATGTACTAATGCCAGTACTAATTTTTCCATGGCGGTGTAGTTTATTTCCGGGCCCCTTAGCGCCCGGCTGACAAAGTAGATTGGCATCTGCCTAACTTCTCTTTCCGTCATTAGTACGGCGCTAACCACTTCCTTAGATGATGCCAGGTAGACGATGAGTTCCTCTTGTTCTTCTGGAGTGGTGAGCATAGGTAACTTTGCTATGTGTTCCTTTATTTGTCTAAATGCAGCTTCCGCTTCCTCCGTCCATAGAAATTCACTCTTCTTTGTGCATTTTTTCAAAGTTTTGAAAAATGGTAATGATTTCTCCGCTGATTTTGCTAAGAACCTGTTTAAGCTTGCCAATTTTCCATTTAACCTCTGCACGTCTTTCAAGCATTTTGGTGATTGAATGCTTAACACTGCGTCTACCTTGTCTGGGCATATCTTAATGCCTTTAGTATTGACCTGGTATCCTAAGAACATTCCTTCTTCAACTCCAAATGTGCACTTTTTTGGGTTCAGTTTCATGTTGATTTTTCTAAGCGTCTTAAATGTTTCTTCTATGTCGCAGACAACTTCATCCTCCGTGCGGCTTTTTTTGACCAAATCATCCACATATACCTCGAGGTTTCTACCAATTTTTCCGTGGAATGTTTTGTCCACTAGCCGCTGATAGGTTGCACCGGCGTTCCTTAGACCGAAAGGCATTTTTGTGTAGCAAAAAATGCCTTGATTTGTGTGAACACGGTCTTTTCCTCATCTTCCTCTGCCATTTGTATTTGGTGATACCCCTTGTATACGTCCAGGAAGCATTTAAAGGGGAATCCGCACAAGGATTCGACCTTCCAGTCTATTTCTGGCAGAGGGTAACTGTCCTTGGGACATGCCTTGTTGAGGTCTTTAAAATCAACACACATTCTCCAACTGTTGTCACTCTTCTTTACCATCACCGGGTTTTAGAGCCAATCGTGATAATGAACCTCCCTCATGATCCCAGCTGTCACAAGCTTATTAACCTCGTCATTGATTGCTACGTTCCTTTCTGCGGATTGGCCTCTTTTCTTTTGCCTAACCAGCTGACAACCTTTTCGTACATTCAGCCTATGTTCCGCTATCTGCCTTGGAACGCCCGTCATATCCGTTGGGGTCCAAGCGAATATGTCCAAACTCTGTTGAAGTAAGTTGCACAGCTTACTTCTGGTTTTTTCTGTAAGGTCGGAACCGATCATTACTGTCTGCTCCGGGTGTTCCGGATTGATTGCCACTTTTACCCCTTCTTCTTTTACTTTGTTAACTAAGATGGGTTGCTCCTTTGGTCCGGAGACCATCGCACATTCAACTGGGATAATTTTACTGCCCTTTAGCGTGAGTATTCTTCCCATGACTGGAAATTTCATCATTCCGTGCGCTGTTGATGGTACTACTTGTATCTTTTGTAACCCGGGCCTTCCAATGATTCCGTTGTGTGGAGACGTCGATCTTACCACCATGAAATCCATCCATGCTAACGTTGAGTGTTCATCGTCTCTGATTTTTACCAAGAGTGTTATCTGTCCCAATGGCCATTTTATTTCGCTGCCGAACCCTATTAATGAGGTTGTAGCATGGACCATTTGATTCCTTATCTCTGGACGCAGTCTGTTAAAATAGTGCTCATATAGTATTTTAAACGATGACCCTTCGTCAACACATATGCGGTGCACTTGATGGCCTCCAATCTCCGCTTCTATTATTAAGGGGCCTTCCGCTCCTTCATCGTCCCGTAAATGTGGAAACAACATTTCCGGATTGGGTGAAAAGCTTTGAGTTATCTTTTGCCTTATTACCTTTTGTCGTGACTGAATCATTAAAATTGCCTGAGGTTTCACCTTTCTTTTTCGGCTGTTCTTTTCCATTGCTTTGCTTCAGCTCCCGGATTATGTGCGACAGTTTCCCAGCTTTGAGCATATCTTCAATTTGCTTCCTTAGATGGTTACATTCATCTGTATTATGCCCCACTTCTCCGTGAAACTCGCAAAACTTGTTTGCGTTTCGCTTTTCAACCGGGGTTGTCATCGGAGGTGGGGTTTTGAATTTTCCTTTTTCTAGGGCCAGAATCTCCTTCTGGGTTTTTGTGAGAAGAGTGAACCTGTCTGGCCTTTTCTCTTGCTTATGTTGGCTGCAGAAGCCTCCCCCTTTTTTGAAATTCTACCTATGACCCCCTTCCTGGTGTCTCCAGGCCTGAGGGACTTTTTTCCTTTCTTGATTTGAGGCC
Organism: Tanacetum coccineum; assembly: GCA_026074375.1. Classification (NCBI taxonomy): domain Eukaryota; kingdom Viridiplantae; phylum Streptophyta; class Magnoliopsida; order Asterales; family Asteraceae; genus Tanacetum; species Tanacetum coccineum. The sequence goes on from BQNB010081760.1 coordinate 9,369, forward strand.
GCCTCTTGCCCTTGAAGAAAAGATGTGGCCACCTGCATCATTTCGTCTACTGTATTTGGAATTTTCTCGTGAAATCTTTTGATAAGTTCAGGATTTGTGATTCCGTGCACGAATCCGGAAATTCTCATGCATTCCGGTGCTCCTTTAACATTTCCACTTTCTGACTTATACCTTTGTATGAAGTCTTCTGTGGACTCTCCGTCTCTTTGCTTGATGTTGTGGAGCACTATGGGGTATCTGATGCACTTTTTCTGTTGGAGGTAGTTTTTCAGGAATGCTTCTCTTAGATCATTGTAACTGTCTATTGATGCTGGAGGAAGATCGTCAAACCACACCCGAGCGTTCCCGGTGAGTGTGGAATTAAACATGTGACACCATGTTGGCATGGCCCACCTCTCCGTTTTTGCTGCTGCCTGGAATATTTTCAAGTGGTCTTCAGGATCTTCGCTTCCGTTGTATGTTTTTACATGACTTGGCATTCGCGTTTTTGGGAAGTCAAAGTGACGGATTCGAGACGTGAACGGATCAGTCTCGGCACATACCCAAGGTTGGGAGAGATCATCATCTTCGACACTGGACTTTTTTCTTCGTAATTTAGACTTCCAGTGCCCTCCTTCACTATCTTCGCTTTCAGAGTGATTTTCCGTATACCTTGAGCTTTCCTGACGGCTATCGGAGTGCGCGGATGTGCTCCGTCCTCTGCTTCCGAGTCTCTTGAACACGGTACTTTCCCTTCTTGCCTTGCTCTTGTATTCATGCCGTGGCGATCTTGACCTTTCACGCCTCAACCTAGTGAAGACGCTAGGATTGTGGCGCGGGCTGCGAGAGCGTCTCTGTCTTCTTGGCGATATTGTCCTGGACTCAGAATACGCTGATTCCTGCGCCCTAGTGCTCTTCTTCCGGGCATCGCCAAAGTCAAGCCGCGCTTTCACCTCCTCCAACTTTTCTTTCTTTCTCTGCTCATACCCATACTTATCGGCCATGATTGGTAGCAGTTTCTCATAGTGCTTTTCGCAGAATTCTTCGAGATCTACAGCGGATGTAGTCCTCGCAGAGCCCTGGGAGGTTTGTTTGTTTTTCCCTACCGTATTCCGCACATCAGACCTGGGATGGCTGGGGGTAGGTTGTTCGTGGTTGCTCATGGTGAGTATTTTCAAGGAACGCAGTTATATCGGTCCCACGGATGGCGCCAACTTGTTAGTACAAAAACCGTGTAGGGGCAAGTGTGAATCTGGATTGAGTAATCAGATGGATTTGGGAATAGGTTATGATGTTGATCTTGTACTAATCCAAGTAGTGAGATGGTGATCTGCACAAATGAGAGTAAACCGTTAGCCTTACCGCGGGGCGGACCCCGCGATTAAGCTCCGGCGTGAGAGTAAGTATACATGTTTGTCAGAGAATCAGAAAATGTCAGAGTATGTGTGTGTATTAATGATAGGATGGAATGTACCTCTTTGGGGGTGTGAAATGACCCTTATTTATAGGCAAGCCCAATACTAGGGTTTCCTAATATTTCGCTTGCGACTGTTAGTAGCCGGAGTGGGTCCCTTGTCGGGCAAGGGTCCACATGTAATCGTGTATGCGGACATGAGTATCCTTCCGCAATCCGTGTTTGTCCGCGTAGGTACAACGGGTACGGCTTTTAAAGGTACTCACGTGCGTCTTTGTAATATCTTGAGCGTGACCACTATCGGGCTTAGTGGTCCGGCTATTTGTTGCATTGGGCCTGGGCCCATATATGTATGTTATGAACAAAGCCCAATGAGCTTGGTGTCTATATTATACGTCATCAGTCAACAAAGGTTTTACGAGTGTCTTCACCCCTGAAACTTAGAAACACATCATACTTAAAGCTCTTCTGAATGGATGAAGTTGAAGTGGAATGAAGGATAGTAGAAACCTAATCTCTTGCTAGGGGGATATTTCTACAGACTGATTGCAAAGAAACGTGGATATTATTTTGTGGTTTCTAACTGTTATCTTGTATAATATATATATGAGTACTTGTCGCAACTATCCATATAACAATAGGTTATTGTCTTTACATAATTTAGTTCAACTCATATACGTAATACTTAGTGGAATAGTCGTGTAGTTAGAGAAATAAAGTGTTTAGATATTTTATTATTCGTTTGACATATTCAAGACTACTTTGAGTTATATAATACTAGTTGATAATCTTAAATATTTGTTATACATGTAAATGTACTTCTGTATATCTTAGCACATATTATGAGCTAATAGTGTGTCGTGCGGGCCCCCCCATTAGAGGCCTTTATGCCAAAAGCTCAATCGGTGAAAGGTAAATTTTATGCGTATCGAAACATGTCAGGTTTGAACTTTCATATATTAAGGTCGACTCAATCTCAAAATCAAATGGTTTAATTGAAATGGTTAAAGTATATTGTTTGATATTCCAGCTTTTTAAATTGATTTTGATCACCACATGTTTTCGATTTGGTATCTCAATTTGCTTTGTTTATATATAATGGTAACGAAATTTCCGTTTGAAAGTAATTTGCCTTTTCTTTTAAGCATACAACATTCTTTATCTGCAATTTGCAAATACCATTAGTGGTTTCCCTTGTAGTATTGTTAGATTCAATTATTTTTGTTTGTATATATATGTATATGTACTATACTTTAAACAAGTTTTGATACAACTAGTGGCCGTTGTTTGACTTTATGCGTTGCGTATGCTTGTATTAGCATACTTGAGTTTACATCTTATAATACTTAATGGAATAATATTTTGTTAGTAGTTGTTGACATAGAAATATCATTATACATTTCATATTTTATATCAATTTTAAATATGGGTTTTTTTAACATGTGTCCCAGGGGCACATGTTAAGGTGGGGACACAGGCTGTGTGTCACAGGCTGTGTGTCACCAGCAGCTATTGTTATTAATCATTATCAGGCCTTACAAATAACTGCTGGCCAATCAGACTGTGACACACATTAATGTTTAATGTTTAGTTGTTGACATAGAAATATCATTATACATTTCATAGAATTGTGTTCAACACGAGCCTCAGACACTTGTGCTTCATTTTCGTTTAGAACTGTATCCTTGTTAATCTACACTTTCTGGTTGAATGTCTTTTTGTATTAAACACTAATTCATGTTACTCTATTTTTTTATCAACGGTATTCCTCTACTACAATATTAAAACAATTTCGTGTGTACAGTTTATATAAGAAGAAAACGATTAATTTCAAATCTGTTTCCTTGTGTTTGGGAGAGCCTTTAATTTGATTGTTAAACAAACTGTGTGAATCCATATCCTGAGCAATAGTATATTTGAACACGTGCTCTACATAATTTGCTTAAAAGTATCTCTTACAAACATCCCTTTATATCTGTGTGTCTAAACAGCCCCTCAAAACAGTGTCTAAACCGCCCCAAACCAGTTTCTTAGAACGGCTTTTCTGCACTTGTTTGTTACCCCAACAGCCCCTCAGAAAGGTTCTTCCAAACAACCACTTTCGATCACATCCTGTACAAACAGACCTTGAACTAATTTTCTGCACATTTTTAGATTGCTGAATTTTCTGCAAAAATTTTTAAAACACTTTACGCTTTCAGTTTCTATTTTTATGCCATTCTTTTGTGCAAGTTTATGCAGGAAATTTTGAACATTATAGCTATTTCTTTCTTTCCTGTCAAACAACGCTCAATCATAAATGGTAACTGAAAGCAGACTGGCGAATGAAAAAAATGCAACATTATTGAGCTCAGATCATATTTACACGCAAAAGATTATAAACATCATGTTTATCGATTATAAAGAAGAACAATCATCATCATCATTAGCTAGGGGATCGGATTCGAGGTATTGGTTGGGGGTGTGGGTGTGATTTGGGGTTCGGGGAGATGATCGAAATCGAAACCCATTTGAGTTTTTTATTTTATACTGTATAAATTAGTTTTGCCAACACAAGCAAGATAACAAAAGATGTTACTACAATTCGCTTAGTAAAACAGCTAATTTGTTCATTCCCTTTGAAATTTAATTATAAAAATAATAATAAGACTTATCACATTCATCTTGGGGTTCAAGGACCAATCAAGGGTTCGCCAGAGGTATCCATAAGGTAATCAAGGGTTCGCGAAAGGGGTTAAAAGCGTATCCATAAGGTTCACAAATCAATCAAGGGTTATGAAAGGGTTAAGATCCTATCCACGGGGTTCATAACACGCGAGAATGTCCAAGGTTGCATTGGGAGGTCATATATGTCTGACTTTAACGCTACATTTTATAAACCTTTTGGCCAAAGTGCAAATAAATAAATAAACCTTTTACTTAAACCCTTGTGACATAAGAAGTCCTTTAACTCTTTCCTTTTGTTCAATTATCACCCTATTTTATTATAAAAATTTCTCACTCATGTTTATACTTTCAAATTTGTTTAAACAAGTTCTCTGCCTTTGACTAACCGTGTATTTCTAGAACTGCTATAGTTACTTACTCGTAGAACACACGAAAATGGAGTACGGGTCAACACAACTAGCCTGTCTTCCCCGAGTAGAACACAAAGTCCTAAGTCAATTGAATAGTGTGATTATCCTATGAGAGTGTTCATCTTCAATGTTAGGTAAAGAGAACATGAGGTCAAACTCTAGTCATAACGAATGGTGAATGATCGATGACACGGTCAACCAAGACAAATTGTTTTCCGTATCCTGCATCCTAATTTTTTCGACAAAGATGGAGGCAATGTTACATAAAAGATGAAGTGGCGGCATAAAGTATATCCATAATGACATACTTGAGCCCTTTTCGTTTGGTGTGACATGGAAAAAAAAACAGCAGTGTCGTTTTTATTAAGACAGTTCATTAACAGCCCCTAAACATAGATTTTCCAAAATCATTCTGTCATAAGATTACTGAAAAAAGTTCGACTAGCTTCACTTGACACTAGTAACTACCCTTAGATATGTTCTTCAAAATGATTCATTGAAAAACTCAGTGAAGTTGGTTAAATTAAATAATCTGACCAAAGTCAACTCTTTTTTTGCTTAAAAATTTCATACCAATTTAGAACATAACTATATAAACAAAAGAGAAAATTTAATACAATTTTATTGGTCCATGTCACTTGCCACATATGGGTGTGAGTTTTTTTATGTAAAAACGGTGTGGGTGTAGCATTTCTCTAAACAAAAACCTATATATGATAATAAAATCACATAATAATACTTACTGAACTTAGTTTTGATACGATAATAGTCAACCACGTATAAAATACCACTATTTTCATCAAAACACACAGTTTGACTTTTTCAAAAGGTCAACTCTGTTAGTTGAAGTTCCAAGCTAACTTACCAAAATCCAAATCCACCGTAGTGGAACCCTCTATCCTATACCCTGCAACTGCGCATTAACCGCTTCAATCTCGGCTTCTCATCAATCTCAAAACCATTAACAACACTCTTCTTCTCATCAGCAGCTACTGGAACAGCTACCAAACCCGATTCTATGTTCGCGGTTGTTTAGGGGGTGTCCGAAATCGAAACCAAAACCTAATGAAAATGAAGGTGCTTCAAAATCACCCATTCTAGTTAGTTGTTTTGACCCGCTTCGCCAGGTGGTTCCTCACGAAACGGTTACGATCCGATCCAGGGAGTTCACAACACACGAGAAAGTCCAACATTGCCTCTGTTAAACAAGTTCCATTATTTTTTATAAACCTTTTTGGCTAAAGTGCAAACAAATAAACCTTTTATTTACAACCAAAACTTATAAAAAAGGTACAACCGTTGATCAAGCACAATCAGATAGTTCCACAAAGAACACAACCAACACTCAGAATGATAAAACAGATGATATCTCGGGTTCAAAAGCACAACTTGTTCAAGAGGAGGAAAGAGAAAAAGGAAGAGTAGGTTTCTCAGTCTACTGGAAATACATAACAACCGCTTACGGAGGGGCACTTGCACCACTCATAGTATTGGCACAAGTCGTCTTCCAAGTTTTTCAAATTGGAAGCAATTATTGGATGGCTTGGGCTTCTCCAGTGTCGGCTAGTGATCTGTTGAAGGCTCGACCCTAATTATTGTTTATGTAGCTTTAGCAGCTGGAAGTGCATTATGCATACTTGCAAGAGGTTTGATTCTTGCAACTGTTGCATATAAAGCGGCTACTATTCTATTCCACAAGATGCACTTGTCTATTTTCCAGTCACCCATGTCTTTCTTTGACTCTACTCCAAGTGGACGAATACTAAATAGAGTAAGGAAACATCTTCTATCCTTATTCATAAGATTTGACGATGTTGATTTGTTTTAAGCTGTCGTTTTTAACTTAGTATCTTTTAATTTATAGGCATCTACAGATCAAAGTGCAGTCGACATGCAGATTCCTTACCAAGTCGGATCATTCGTATTTGCCATCATTCAGCTTCTTGGAATCATTGCGGTTATGTCACAATGTGCTTGGCAAGTGATCATAGTGTTCATTCCTGTTGCGGGAATGTGCATTTGGTTACAACAGTATTATTTGCCATCAGCAAGAGAAATGGCACGTTTGGGTGGAGTATGTAAAGGTCCAGTGATACAGAACTTTTCTGAAACAATATCGGGATCAACCACCATTAGAAGCTTTGATCAGCAAAGCAGATTTCAAGACATGAATCTGAAATTAAATGACGATTTTGCTAGACCAAAGTTTCATGCTGCTGCTGCTATGGAATGGTTGGGCATACGTTTGGATATGTTGTCCTCTTTTACATTTGCTGCGTTTTTAATTTTTTTGATATCTATCCCGGAGGGAACTATTGATCCAAGTATTGCGGGCTTGGCTGTTACATATGGACTTACTTTAAACACTTTACAAGGATGGGTAGTGTGGACTTTAACCAATCTTGAAAACAAAATTATTTCGGTGGAAAGAATATTTCAGTATTCTTCTATTCCAAGTGAACCTCCACTTGTTATAGAATCAAATAGGCCTGATGATAAATGGCCGTCACAGGGTGAAGTTGATGTACACCATCTTCAGGTACTTAGATCACACCATTTTCTTCAATATTGATACTGTACTAGTCAAGTAAACACTAATATTGAATCTTGTGATTTCTTTTGAAAAGGTCCGGTACGCACCACATATGCCACTTGTGTTACGAGGCCTTACCTGCACTTTCATTCGTGGAAAGAAAACCGGGATTGTAGGAAGAACCGGTAGTGTGAAGTCAACTCTGATACAAACACTCTTCCGCCTTGTGCAGCCTGCAGCTCGACAGATTCTGATAGATGGACTTAATATATCCACAATTGGACTTCATGATCTTCGTTCAAGATTGAGGATAATTCCTCAAGATCCAACCATGTTTGAAGGAACCATTCGTAGCAACTTAGATCCCCTTGAAGAGTATACAGACGATAAGATTTGGGAGGTAGCTAAATTACATGATAACGAATTCTATGATTTCAAACACCATACGGTGCTATATGGGGTGTTTGGGGTTGCTTACTGTAATTGCTTTATTGAAATCATTACCATAATCAGTTTAAGTTTTTTCCTTATTTACATGTATTGTACTTATGGTATGATTAGTGCTTAATTGCAGGGATTGCTTCTGTCAACATGGAAAGTATTTCTGGATTATGCACATACATAATATCTTACTCTGTTACGGGCTTAGTTCCCAAAATCCAAATTATCTCAAATCTTTTTGTAGTATGCACTTGATTGTCTCATTGATAATCATTGTGCCTTTGTAATCGTTTGGTTATAATAAAATCGTTCAGTTCTAAACATTTGTTGTCTTGTGGTGGTTTTTGCATCTTCTGGGAATTGTGATCTGGTTAAAGATCAATATATCTGTGATTTTCTTCATGGTATCAGAGCGTATGCTTTGTTTACTATTGATTAATCATCGCTGATTAAAGACCTATAGTTTCAAAATTGAAATTAGGGTTTTGAAAAATTGGGGGTTTTTAGTTAACGGTTTAAAGTGATTGATTCAAGGCAAATCAATCAAGCGTGTTCGATTCAATTGGGATCTGTTAGTTGGTGGCTGATAAATTAGGGTTCTTATTCGAACCCTAATATTTGGGGTTTTCTGCTCTCATCTCTTCTTTAATCTTTAATTCCGCTGCGTCAAGGTCTTTAATTCTGCTGCATCAAGGTCTGAACCTGATCTTGGTAAAATCAGGACAAAACTTCATTGATTACTTATCACCAACTGCTAATTGTTTCCTATTTGCTTATTCTGCTTATTTCCTGTTTTTTTATTGTTCTATATCATCTGTTTATGCATTAAAACTATAAAAAAAAAATCACTCTTTCCATACCACATGTGGAGTTTGTGTGTCTCTTTTATTCTATGAGTGGCATTAGTATTGTAAGCTTTTGCTTGACTAAATACTTGGTAGCTATATGAAGTGAAGTTTGGCGTGCGTTCATCCTTCCCCTTATCTGTTTAGTTAATTTCTTGCTGCTAGTTTAGTCTTGCATCTATAGCTTGTGATCATGCCAGGAGATGATGATACCCCTCCACCCGGTGGTGGTGGTGACTCTAATACCAGTGAGGCTAGTAAGCTAATATATGGCGATGAGCTTTATTTGCATCCAAATGATTCTAGCATCACAAATTTCATAAACATAAAGCTGAAAGGAACTGAAAATTACCAACATTGGAGTTGTGCAATGACACTTGCTCTATCTACAAAAAAGAAATTTGGCTTTATAAACGGTAAATGCAAAAAACCAAGTGAAAAATCTTTGGCAAATCAATGGGAATTATGCAATTCTGTCGTGCTTTCATGGATCCTTGGATCTATCTCTCAGGATCTCTATCTTGGTCAGTGCTTTTCAACGAGTCCCCAAAATGTTTGGGAAGAATTAAAAGAAACGTATGATAAACTAAATGGAATTGAAACTTTCAATCTTCACCACCAAATAAATTCTCTCAAACAGAATGGGACTCATGTCTCAGATTATTATCATACCTTAAATGGTTTGTGGAGACAATTTGACTCCATGGCCAAACTTCCAGCCTGCTCATGTGATGCCCAAAAGGCTTTTAAAACTCACTCAGATCTTATAAAACTAATGCAATTTCTTATGGGACTTGATGATGTCTATCAGCCCATAAGAAGCAGTTTATTGAGAAGGGACCCAATCCCTGACTTGAAAACTGCCTTTTCAATCATCTCAAGGGAAGAATCACATAGAGGCTCCTCCTCATCTTCCTCTGGAAATAAACCTCAAGTATCGGTCTTTACTGCAAGGGGCCCAAACAACAATAACTACAACAAGAAGAATCAAACAAATAAGAACACCAATGTTGTCTGCACAAATCCAAATTGTGGTCTTCCGGGCCATTCCATTGAAAAATGCTACAAAATTGTAGGATATCGTGATCACATCAAGAAAAAATAGGCAAACAATAATAGCCAGAGAAACTCAAATAACTTCAATAGCAATAATGTCACTGCTTCATCTGTTGAAGTTCCTACTTCCGCTAACACTCAATTCACTCTTGAGCAAATGCAACAACTGATCAGTTTACTTAATTCCAAACAAGTCATAAATATTCAAACCAATATGGCACTGCTCCAACTCTAATTTTTTTTTTCAAAATATACAAGACTGATAAGGGATGGATCATTGACTTTGGAGCTAATCAACACATGGTTACATCCCTTGATAACCTTGAAAATATTGTTGATATATCTGACTTAAACCTTCAAATTGATCATCCAAATGGAACAACTGCTTTCATAAAAAAAGTAGGAAACTTGAAACTTAGTGACACCATCACTTTTTATGATGTGTTGTACGTTCTGGAGTACTCTGTCAATCTCCTATCAGTCCACAAACTTGCAAGGGATAGTAAAGTGTTCATAGGATTTGATGAATCTAAATGTTACATACAGGACTTACACTTGAAGAAAACTCTGGGGACTGGTAGTTAACAAGGAGGTTTGTATTTCCTTGATTTTGAGAACAAGACAAATTACATAAAATGCAATCATACCATTGGTTACTCTAATACTCTTTGGCATAATAGGCTTGGTCATCCTTCTGACCAAGCTTTAAAGGCTTTAAAACATAAAATTGATGTTAGAGGTAAAGGTACTACTGCCCCTTGTGATATATGTCATCATGCCAAACAAACAAGAGAACCTTTTCCCATTAGTGAGCATTCAACCACTAATGTTGGAGAAGTTGTTCACCTTGATGTTTGGGGTCCTTACAAGGTCGCAAGTAGAGACGGGTACAGATACTTCTTAACAATTGTGGATGCTTATTCAAGAGTTGTTTGGCTATATCTTTTAAAACACAAAAGTGAAGTTTACTCCAACATTCTTCTTTTTCACAGTCACCTAAAAACTCAATTTAACAAAACTGTCAAAGCCTTTAGAAGTGACAATGAGACTAAATTCATTAATCATAACTTTGACCTTTTCTATAAAGAAAATGGCATAATCCATCAAACAACATGTGCCTACACTCCCCAACAAAATGGGATTGCCAAGAGAAAACATAGACACCTTCTAAATGTTGCTAGGTCTCTTCTGTTTCAGGGGGAATCCACTCACTTTATGGACTGAATGTGTGTTAACAGCCACATATCTCATCAATAAACTTCCCTCCTCCGTGCTTGGTGGTAAAACACCTTATGAGTTGGTGTTTGGCAAAGAACCAAACATTAATCACTTAAGAACCTTTGGTTGTCTCTGCTTTGCTACAATTTTAAATCAACAAGATAAACTTTCACAAAGGTCTGAAAAATGTGTTTTCATAGGATACTCAAACACAAAAAGGGGTATAAATTATACAGTTTGGAAAACAAATTTTTTTTTTACTCAAGAGATGTCATATTCTATGAAAATATCTTTCCTTTAAAAGTGATCAAAACTGTGTCAACTAACAACACCAATTTAGAAACAAACAACTTAAATTTTTAGAAACTACCACACCTCATCCCAATGATGATGCAGAGACTGAGTCCAAGGATGGTACTGATGGGTCATCTTCTATGGAAGGCACAGAAAGGGATGCCAGTGGTGATGAATCACTAGGGAGCCCATCTGAAGCAACCAACGAAGAAAGTACACACGCATCCCATGAGGACAATAGTGGAATCACATTCCACTTCTGAGGGCAACTTTAACATACAAAACATCACAAGTGAGCCAACTGCATTGAGGAAGTCTTGAAGACAGTCGAGTCTTCCAAAAAAACTCTCTGATTATGTCCTTGACAAACATGTCAAATATGGAATTCAAAAAACTGTGAACTACTCAAAACTGAGCCAAAGCAACTATTGCTTCTCGATTAATCTCAACAAAACCATTGAACCTAATACCTTCAATGAAGCTTGCACTAATAAAGATTGGATACAAAAATAACACCTGGGAAGTAACCAACTTACCTCCATGACGGAAACCAATCGGATGCAAGTGGGTATACAAAATCAAATACAAATCAAATGGTGAAATAGACCGATACAAAGCCAGACTTGTGGCCAAAGGTTACAATCAAAGAGAGAGGAATTGACTTTGATGAGACATTCTCCCCTGTGGTAAAAATCACCACCATGAGATGTCTCATTAACATGGCCATCAACAACAACTGGCCTCTCTTCCAATTAGATGTTAATAATGCCTTCCTTTATGGAAACTTAAATGAGGAAGTCTACATGACCTTGCCTCCTGGCTACTTCTCTATAAATGACAATAGAGTATGTAGACTCGTTAAGTCTTTGTATGGTCTTAAACAAGCACCGAGACAATGGAATGAAATGTTGTGGACCGTCTTACTTGAAAAAGGGTTTAAACAAAGCAAAAGTGACTATTCTTTATTCATCAAATCTGAAGAAAAAAACGTGTTTGTTGCTTTACTTGTATATGTTGATGACATTGTGATAACCGAAAATAATCTAAAAGAAGTAAATTCTTGCAAACACTTTCTGCAAACAAAATTTCAGATTAAGGACTTAGGTGAACTAAAGTACTTTCTCGGCATTGAGGTCTTAAAAACTGACCAAGGTGTGTTTGTCCCAAAGAAAATATTGCATGAAACTACTTGCAGAATATGGTCTTCCTGCATGTAAACCATATAAGACTCCAATTGAGTCGAAACTTGTAGTTACAGACAAACCATTACACAAAAAAGACAAAATTCTAAGCAATATAACAGAATACCAAAAGCTTCTTGGGAAGCTAATTTATCTAACACACACCAGGCCAGACATCTCATATTCTGTCCACTGCCTAAGTCAATTCATGCACTCCCCATTACAATCCCATCAAAAACTGGCCTTTAGAGTACTGAAGTATCTCAAAGGAGCACCGAGGAAGAGAATTCATATAACAAAGGGGGCAAATTTAAACTTAAAAGCCTATGTTGATTCTGACTGGGCAAAATGTAAAGCTACCATAAGATCTGTTACAGGGTTCTCGATCTTTATGGGAAACTCTCTTGTATCCTGGAAAAGTAAAAAACAAACCGTTGTGGCAAGGTCATCTGCTGAAGCAGAATATAGGGCTTTGGCTTCTGTTACATGTGAGCTAATGTGGCTGATCAATCTTCTTAGAGACTTAAAAAATAGAAACTGAAAAACCTGTCAATGTTTTCTGTGATAACAAGGCCGCTCTTCAAATAGCATCTAATCCTGTCTTCCATGACAGGTTTAAACACTTTGAGATTGATCTACATTTCATAAGGGACAAAATTTTAGAGGGGGTGTTAAAACCTCTAAAGATTGAATCTGAAAACCAAATAATTCTTACTCAACAAAATGTCCATGCTAAATCTGTTTAAAACTTAAACTAAGAGGGCATATTGAAATCATTACCATAATCAGTTTAAGTTTTTTTCTTATTTACATGTATTGTACTTATGGTATGATTAGTGCTTAATTGCAGGGATTGCTTCTGTCAACATGGAAAGTATTTCTGGACATTACATGTGGATTGCTGGAGTCAAGGGACCAAAGAGGGCAATAGATGGAAATGGTGGCTATATAAGCCTTATACTCCCTTAGGACAATGGCATCTCAGAAAAACACAATCACATACATATTATCTTACTCTGTTACTGGCTTAGTTCCCAAAATCCAAATTATCTCAAATCTTTCTGTATTATGCACTTGATTGTCTCATTGATAATCATTGTGCCTTTGTAATCGTTTGGTTATAATAAAATCGTTCAGTTCTGAACATTTGTTGTCTTGTGGTGGTTTTTGCATCTTCTGGGAATTGTGATCTGGTTAAAGATCAATCACTACTACAAAAAGAAGAATAGAGCCCTCTACATAAAGCCCATAAAGCCCTGTTTTTTATAAAAACCGGGATCTATGTGTCATTCCCAAATTTTTTTCATTGATAAAGCAGGGTTCCAGTTTAAATAACCGGGCTCTATTCACAGTCAATAATAAAGCCCTCTTGCTTGTTTAACAACCGAGCTATATTCTATTAACGTAATGGTTACTACTCAAATGCAATGCATAATAACAAGACATATCTTTTGGTCATCAACTTCATCAAGCCCCATATCTTTTTGTCTGGTTACTACTTACTACTCAAAGGCTATGCATAATAACAAGACATCACAGTAACGTAATGGTTTATTTTGCACTTTCATTTTTGTTCAAGTAGTTGACTATGTTAGCTTGTAGCTTTTTCAAATGTGTTTGCAAGAGTAGTCGCAAGATTAATCTCAGTGTATCAATAGAAAGTAAGTTGTAATAATCATTCAATCTCCTGTATGTGTATCTAAAATTCTGAATCAATGCAATGTTCATTTTGCTTAAAGGATTTGATTTCATGTCTGGGAGGATTTTTTTTAATTCTTTTTGTTCACATAGAGCCATGTTCTTTCATAGAAAACCGGGCTCTAGAACAGGTGATAGAGCCCGTTTTCAAAACCGGGCTCTATTTGCTTTTCGAATAGAGTCCCCTCCCTTTTGAGCCCCTCACCAAAACCGGGATCTATGCCTCATTTCAACCAGGCTCTATGTCCCTTTTTGTAGTAGTGAATATATCTGTGATTTTCTTCATACTTGCTTGGTTAATGCCTTTTAAATAAGTAGTTTAGATAAGCTATCCCAAACCTGTTCAAAATTTCTTATCTTCTATATTTAAAATGCTTTAAGCAGATATAAACGCTCCCATAATCTAACAAATTTGTTATTGCATTAGGCACTCGATAAGTGTCAACTTGGAGATGAAGTGAGGAGCAAGGAAGGGAAATTTGACACACCAGGTTGATCTTGTTCATAGTATTTGGTCTTTACATTAAGCATTTTAAACTTTTATTACAGTGTCTTATTAGTTTTCATTTTACACATAGTAACCGAGAATGGAGAAAACTGGAGCGTGGGTCAAAGGCAGCTTGTGTGCCTAGGGCGTGTGCTACTGAAAAAAAGCAAAGTCTTGGTACTTGACAAGGCTACTGCATCAGTCGATACTGCAACTGATGGAATGATTCACCAAACACTCAACCGACACTTCAATGACTCTACTGTTATAATGATTGCTCATCGTATTACATCTGTGCTTGATAGTGACATGGTTTTGGTTCTAGAACAAGGTTCGTTAAGCAACTTTGTCAGCTCTTGTGTATGTTTCCATTAAATTCTTAATTAAGCAAATTTTGTTCTGTAATCAGGTTTGATTGAGGAATATGACTCTCCGTCAAAGTTGCTGGAAGATAAATCGTCTTCATTTGCAAAGCTTGTTGCTGAGTATAGTATGAGATCGAGTTCCAGTTTTGAAAACTTAGCAGCAACTAAATAATTTGAGTGCAAAAATTGTTGCTTAATGATCTGATCTTGATTAATGCTCGAAAGTGCACGTAGACATCAGAAGCTAAACGAGTTCGAGTGTTGGATAGGTTAAGTTGGCACGAGGAGCTGGGGGCACTTAATGATCTGATCGTGTTTCCTCAAACACACAAATATTTCCTTTGTTTTCTAGATTGTTGTTTTGGGCAAGATTAATTAACTAGTTTCTTCTTGTAGCCTGTTTAAAATTTACCAATGTACTTAAAAATTAAAGATAATTTTCAATCTAGTTTGAAGCTTATAGTTAACGGGTCCTTTCAGTATCATATATATCATTTCCTTCTAGGTGAAAGTATGAAAATTACAATCATGACATTTCTTTGATGTAGAAGAACTAACCCATGGTTTGCTAAATGGTTTGTACAAGGGTGGGGACTTTGCTTGATGTAATGTCGAAAATAATAGCCGTTTTACATTGATGCTGACACAGTTCTCTTACTGATGACAAGAATCCTTGAATATATTGAAAAATAAGCATTTTGACTTCTGAATCTGCTTATATTAGATGAAAGTCAATAAAATGAGTAATTGACTCAAAAGTCGTATATTTTATTGCTTAATATTTTCATCCAAATGTTAAATATATTTATGCAAACAAAACTTGATTGCGATATTACATTACTTGTAAAAACCTTCCTGGATTTAGCTATGACATTCACCAAGATGATTGTCGATTAAATCGCACCATATTCATTAACCACACAGTTTGACTTACTGAATAAGTCAACTGTGTAAACTGGACTCCTGATTGTGAATGATTTAAAGTAGTGTTATTCAAATAAAACAAAAACAATCTTATTTTTAACAACTTTTTGCAGATACAAATATCGTATTGATGACAAACGATCCTTCAAAGCTATCGCAAAAGAACACTTTGAACTTTTGTAACGTGAGACCTTGATGTCCACACCACACTAGAGCTTGGCTGTTAAGATGATACAATCGTAAAATTATGATTGAAGTCCCAAATAAACACAGTTACGCTTCCAACATTTGACCAAAGGTTTCAGAGATGGCAAAACTGATTGTAGCAGAAGATCAAACATCGAGTTCATTATGGCATTGGAAGAGAGCACGATCCTTTGATTCAATTGAAAGTTTATGACTCATTGTAGCAGAATATTTCTTCATATATAATCAGCATGTAATTAGATTTTGTCATATCAAATAGATTTTCAAATTAAAGTTGAATAATAAATAGAAAAAGAAGAAAGTACCTGTCCACTTAGCTATTCATGTGCTGCTATTTACAGATTCATATGTAGCAGTATATTTCTTCATATAATCCTCCAGAGGTTGGTATCTTGGATTTTAAGCCACATGACTCAAGAATCTCTCTAGACCCAATAATACACAGACCTTTCAACTGTAAAATGCTCTGTGGAAGGCGACGTATTCCTGTACCTAGTATGTTTAACATTTTCAAACATTTTACACGCCCAAGTTCCGGAAGCAATACCAAATCATTACAGCTATTGAGTTTTAGCGTCTTAAGATTTGGAGTATTCCCTAGGTGAAGGTTTGTCAAGTTTAAAAAACTGAGGTGAAGATGTTCGAGCTTTAAACTTTCAGCAGGCATTTGAAATTCTACCAAATCATTACAGCTATTGAGGTTTAGCATCTTAAGATTTGGAGTATTCCCGAGGTGAAGGTTTGTCAAGTTTAAATAACTGAGGTCAAGTTGTTCGAGCTTTAAACTTTCAGAAGGCATTTGAAATACCAAATTATGACAGCTATCGAGCTTTAGCGTCTTTAGATTCGGAGCATTCCCGAGGTGAAGGTTGGTCAACTTTGAATTACTGAGGTCAAGATATTCGAGCTTTGAATGATGATCAGCAGGTATATGAAGCTTTACGAAATCCTTACAATTCTCAATAGTCAAACTCTCAAGATTTGGAGCCAACCTAAGGTCAAAGGTCCTCAACATTGAATGCCAGATTTTGAGGAACCTGAGGTTATTTAGAACCTAACATAAGTAGAAAAAACAATTAATATTGGTGCAATGAGAAACCAATAGATATATAGGATCATAATGAAAACAATTAACGATTATTCTACCTTTCCTTCTCCATCTTCCCAAAGTTGAACAATATTGCTGTTATACATTTCAAGATTAACAAGATGTTTTCCTTGAAATGTATTCGGTAAACTCGAAAAAGGAAAACTCCACCATCTGATATATCGTAAGGAACTTGGAAGGTATTCGCTAACTTTATCAAATACCCAGTTTATACGTTCATTTGAGACCACTATATCAAGAACTTTAAGATCCTTCATTTTTGCTAGACCTTTTATTGCAATTTCAGCACTGAAATCCCGTGAATAAAAGTATAGACATTGTGTTGCTGGAGTACCCTGAAATCGAAAAAATAATGAGCATGATTAAATTCCAATATACACCCTTAATTTTTGTCGGAACCCTAAATTTCAAATCGCCCAAAATCAGTTCGATTCGAATTAATGAATATTTGATCAAATTGGGGGAAACTGTTAAAGAGATAAACAAATAGGAAGATGAGAATTGTTATGTGTTAAACTATTGGATCAAAAATGAAATATCCAGCAAACCATAAGGACAAAAAATGTAGTAATAGATTCTTACCAGCTCATTAGTCAATATATACTCAATTTCCTCTTTATCCCACAATCGGCTATATCTTTGAGGTTCATCCGGGTGTGACCGACGAACAATATTCCTTCCCATTTCTTCTAAATGATCATGCATCCACAATCGCCCATCTTCATTGTAAGTTATAAGAGATTTCTGCTCAAGAACTCTTAAACCGTATATACCGTAAAATCCACGGCTTTCAAGCATTCTTATTGCAGATTTTTTGTACTCACCTTTTAGTATGCATGCAACATCTAAAAATATTTGTTTGCAATCCTCCTCCATACCATCATAGCTTAATTCCAATACTTTCATAGTACCCTTAAATGGAATTGTTTCTAGTCTTTTTATGGCATTTTTCCATTCAGACTCATCTAGACCACGAAGATGTGAACCCATAACTTTGATCGTTAAGGGAAGACCACCAGCATATTGTAAAACTTTTCCTGATAACTCTTCGTACCCTTGAATCGGATTCTGTCTTCCAAACGCATACCTACTGAAGAGGCAACCTGCTTCTGCTTGAGATAACAATGTCGCATTATGAATCAATTCTACTCCGTGGGCTGTCAGTACTTGCTTATCTCTTGTTGTAATTATTATTCTACTTCCCGGCTTAAACCAATTAAGGTCACCGGCTAACGCCTCAAGCTGGTCTTTATGATCAACGTCATCTAAAACGATAAGTACCTTTATACCACGCATTCTCCTTTGCATCATACTATTTCCGCTTACGTCAATGTTTTTATCCTTTAAAACCTCTGAAACTACTTCTTTCTGCAACTTCTTTAAACCCTCCGAAGAGACTTTTGAAACTTCCTGGACATTGTAAATAAAGCTTGCACCATCGAACTGAAAGGATATGTGATCAAAAATAGCTCTTGCCAAAGTTGTCTTCCCCGCACCTCCCATCCCCCATATTCCTAGCATGCGAGCATCACCAACACCAGGTTCTAAGGAATGAAATTACTTTGTTTACACGGGTCTCCATGCCTATTAAATCTCCATCACTGCTCGAATTGTTGAAATCTACCTGTATTGAAATATTTTCAATGATTACCTGTATGAACTTAGCTTCACGCCTGTATGTTAAATAAGAGTCAATTAGCTTGTGAAAATTGCTGAACAATTTTCAGATCCTTAATACTGACATACAATCATACATGAAGTAAATGGTGATTTATATAAGTATATAGGATTTGTAATAAGTAGTGAATGAATAAAAGAGCCAGTTGTTCATGGGAACAAACCATACACATGAAGTCATGAAACATAACGGATTGTAAGTTTGACGACAGTGTTTTAAAGAACGACGAACCATATGCGCGCTCTAAGAGGTTGTTTGCTAAAAACATTATTTGCCTGGCCCGTTTTGAGATGAAACATAACCCAACTCCCCACCCTTTCAAAAAAATATACTAATATTGCATACAGAAGATGAAGAAATTTACTTACCCATTAGCCATGCTTTCCAACTCAAACCCAGCAAGATCGGCTGCTTCTTTCAAAGCCTCTCTCCATTTCCTAGCAGCCGCTTCCTTTTTATGTTTAGCAAAAGCTTTACCAACGGCCCCAATTTGTTTGCGGACTTCGGTGGGTTCCACGTCATAGAATACAGGGTAAGCAGTGTGGCCAGTCATCTTCTGACACTCCATAATCTTGACAAGCTCTTCCAAACACCATGACGAAGAAGCATAGTTCTTGGAAAAAACAATGATGTAAAATTTGGAGTCTTGAATGGATTTGAAGAGATCATCGCTGATCCTTGCTCCTTTCTGGATGTTCTCATCATCTCTGTAAGTGTAAATGCCTTTACCCATAAGAGCATGATAAAGATGATCAACAAAGTTTTTACGGGTGTCTTCACCCCTGAAACTTAAGAAAACATCATACTTAAAGCTATTTAGAATCGATGAAGTTGAAGCGGACACCATTATTTTTGGTTCAGATGAGTTGGAAGACGATTTTTCTTCTTTTAGTGCAGATGAGTTTGAATAAAAGTAGTAATGGATAAAGACCATTAGCATTAGCGTTAGCAGTAGCATAATTCCTAATGAAGTTATGGATGAAAGATCGGAGGAGAAACGTAATATTTTGCTGAAGGACATTTCTGCAAACTGAGTGCAAAGAAAAGTGAATAAAATGGATCGATAACCGTGATCAAAGCTAGGCAAAAACTAAGAAGGCGACTGCAAAGAAACTTGATTGTGTTTGTGTGGAAATGAAATGTAAATTATGTGGAGAAATATGAGCCCATGTGAATGGATGAAATGAAACTGAAGTAGAAGACTTTGGAAATTTGGTTGAAGCTGTTGAAAGAAAGAAATTAGTTCCAGCTGTGGTAATGTGTTTAATTTTGTCGATAAACAAAATCAAGTTTGAAATATGAGCCCATGTGGTCTTTTGATAAACAAAAGAAGACAAGATTCACTGTTTGAACTTTCAAACCAAATGACCAATACACTACATGTTTATTAGTATTTCTTAAATTCCATATTAATGATGATTTAGAAAATCATTACTTGTTTCAGCTATCGTTACTTAAATTTTTTATGTCATATTTCATACGTTTTCGCCTGTTTTTTTACGTTTTCGTCCGTTTATTATGTTTTCGTCTGATTTCTTACATTTTCGTCCGTTTTCTTGCGTTTCCGTTCGT
Organism: Tanacetum coccineum; assembly: GCA_026074375.1. Classification (NCBI taxonomy): domain Eukaryota; kingdom Viridiplantae; phylum Streptophyta; class Magnoliopsida; order Asterales; family Asteraceae; genus Tanacetum; species Tanacetum coccineum. Next base: position 29,446 of record BQNB010081760.1, read on the forward strand.
TTTTTACGTTTTCGCCCATTTTTTTATGTTTTCGTTAGATTTCTTACGTTTTCGTCTGTTTTTTTACGTTTTTGTCTTTTTTTTAC
>BQNB010081761.1:8427-23345 GCA_026074375.1 Tanacetum coccineum
TTGGTTCCATACAGATAGTGCCTCCAAATCTTTAAAGCGAACACTAGTATAGTTCTTCTCAAGGCTGAACATCAAAGACAATCGGGTTTGTTGGTACAACCCGAGATACCTCAATGGAAGTGGGACAATATCACGATGGATTTTGTCACAAAGCTTCCTAAGTCATCACAAGGGTATGACACCATTTGGGTAATCGTTGACCGTCTTACAAAGTCCGCAATCTTTATACCCATGAAAGAAACTGACCCTCTGGAGAAACTAGCGAGAATGTACCTAAAGGAAGTAGTAACAAGGCATGGAATACCGGTCTCGATTATTTGTGATCGTGACCCTAGGTTCGCATCAAATTTCTGGAGGTCACTTCAGAAAGCTTTGGGTACAAGTTTAGATATGAGTACGGCATATCATCCGCAAACTGACGGACAAAGCGAGAGAACCATTCAAACTCTCGAAGATATGCTTAGAGCTTGTGTGATCGACTTTGGAAATGGTTGGGTTAAACATTTGCCATTGGTCGAGTTTTCATACAATAACAGTTATCATGCTAGCATTAAGGCTGCACCCTTTGAGGCACTTTACGGTAGAAAATGTCGTTCGCCTGTTTGTTGGGCTGAGGTTGGAGAAGTTCAACTCACCGGTCCAGAGATAGTTCAAGAGACGACTGAGAAAATCATTCAAGTTAAGCAAAGGATGCAAGCCGCTCGTGATAGGCAAAAGAGCTACGCTGATTTGAAGCGTAAGCCGATGGAGTTTGAGGTTGGAGATAAAGTGATGCTCAAGGTTTCGCCTTGGAAAGGGGTAGTACGTTTTGGCAAACGAGGGAAATTAAATCCCAGGTTTGTTGGACCCTTCAAGGTAATAAAAAGGGTTGGAGACGTTGCATACAAGCTCGAGCTTCCTGAGGAGCTGAGCAGAGTTCATAATACATTTCACGTGTCCAACTTAAAGAAGTGTCATGCCGACGAACCCTTAGCCGTTCCGTTGGATGGACTTCATTTTGATGACAAGCTTCAGTTTGTCGAGGAACCTATAGAGATCACAGATCGTGAAGTTAAACGGTTGAAGCGAAGCCGTATCCCATTAGTCAAGGTTCGATGGAACTCCAAGAGAGGTCCAGAGTTTACATGGGAACGCGAAGATCAATTCCAGAAGAAATACCCACATTTGTTCTCAAGGACCGGGCCGTCGTCAAATGCCGCGTCTTAAGCCTTGAGGACAAGGCTCAGCTAACGGGGGGAGACTATAACACCTCGTATTTTAGGTCATTGTATGACATTATGAAATTCACAATTTATTTTTAGGGTTTTACGCGTTTACTCTTAAACCGTAAACGTTAAGTTAAATCGCGTAAACTGAAAATGTTCATTCAATGTAAACGGGCATTAAACAATTAAATGTTTATATCAAGCAAGTGTTATATGATTATTATGAGGATAATTAATAACTTTGTTCATCTTATTTTTATTGGCTACGTAAAATGCTTACGTTTCGCGATAAAATGCGTTTAGGCATACCCGGAAGTTCCAAAACCTAACTACGCCTAAACAAATACCCACGATTATACCCAATACACAAAATAATAAATATAACATTATATATATGTTTGTTATGCCGAAATTTTAAGGATAGAAAAAAAATTTTCCAACTTGTACATAATATCTAGATATTTGTGAAATATCTAGATATTATATGAAACAAATTCTTACACCATGAGTCACTTGGTTAGTTAACCTTGAGCAAGGGTTAGAAAGTAACCATGGTTAGGTTAAATAAGATATTTTTCCTTCCTATATATAGCATGCATTCATAAGAAAGTATACTTACACTTTTACTTACAAAATTTCATAAAAACTCTCTTCCTTTTCCTCTCCTAACCCACGGCTCAATAAGCTCACATAATCAAACCATACGAAATTTTTCTACCATCCATACATCTCTTTATACATCAATCCTAAGATGTATTAAGTCATATTCAAGCCTTGGATCACCATTTGCAAGTATTAAGAAGAAAAAGTAAAGATTAGGGTTTTGGAAACCTAATCTAGGGTTATAAGCTTGAAAGCTTGGTTTTGAATCTAAACACGGGTTTAGAACTTATATCTCATCTCTTACATCATTACTAAGGTTTTCCTAATTCCTTTATACTTTTATTTCTTATGATTTTATGTGTTATATGTTATTTACGGCTAAATCACCACTAATGACTTTCAAATATGTAAAATGAGTTTTTATTTGAGTTTATCAATTTATACACTTATTCTTCTTATGTCATATGGTCCTACATTCAATGGAAAAGTAAAAAAAAAATTATTGTTAACCCTATGGATATAATATAAAACATGTTTAAGGTAAATTAGGGTTTTATAAGTTTTCTTAATCTTCACATATGAAAAATAATGAAAAGAAAAATGGTTGAACTTGTATTGGCAAAAAGAATTTCAAGGACTAGGGATGATATTGGGATTTTATTATAAGTACCACATAGCGAAAAATATGAGGAATATTTTTTTTAAAGTTAAAACTACTAAACTAATTAATACATAAAACAAGTTTTTAAAACACATTTTATAAATAAATATCTAGGGCTGTTTTGTAAATTAAAATTTACATATATGTTTTATGATTTTATAAAATACTACATGTCACAAGGATCGATGGGTCATAAATAACTCGAAAAACCGATTAATAACAAAAAGATACGCCATTTACAAAGTTTAAGATAGTTAATACATTTTAAAACCAATTTTTAATAAAAAGTACTATTCACCACAAAACTTAACATTATAAACATCCATAATATGATAAAACATTCAATTACGAGAACGTCTGCTAAGAATCACAAAAACGTAGCTATAACGAATAAGAAACGACTAAAACGGTTTATTCGTAATAAAAAGTATAAATCGAGTATATAGCTATGTTGTAATAGTAAAAACACTATCAATACCGCAGAAAATAAAAAACTATGAAAATATAATATTTTTGATCACTCCGTTACTAACACTAACAAGACGTGATCGAAGAAACGCGAGCCAAACATGGCTTAAAACGACCAAATTAGGTCATTTTTACGAAAAGTATATTTATAAACGTTTTCACTTTGTAAATATTATTTTACTAAAACGATTAGTCGGTGATTATGCTATATAGAATATTACGTGGTTATCAAAGTGCTATAATACTAGGGAGTTTCATAATGAGGCCTATTCGGATGGCGTAACTGACGATTTGTTTGAGATTTACGATTTAAAGTGTCCTAACTCCTCGTACGTCATGTCATGACCTCTTTAATTATGATAGCCCGAACGATAGTACGATGTAACAACTATAAGATTATGTTATCTTATTAATATAAGTACTCGGTACTTATACGACCTATATTGAATTAGGTTGCATTCGGGAATAATCGTGAAGCATTCCCACACTTGATATAAATTATCAATCACTACACAATTGAGGTGAGGTTCATAGCCCCACACTATTTACAGTTTTACTGATTTAACTTTATTTGGGGTGTGAAACTAGCTTTTGTATTTACAAATTGAACGCAAGTGGATATTTTGCATTAGATTACATGTTTGCCTAGAGAAGTAGCGATAACCCAATTTTTTAGATAAGCCCATATCATGAACTGTCAATTGCATAGATGTAGTTGGGAATTACATTATGTGAAGCGCGAATGTTATTTATAATCTAATTGGTAAACGACCTCCCCGTTTCGTGATGACACTACAGCCGTGACGAACTATATAGCAATTCGAATCAGGATTCATCGGGATAGAACATCATTTCGGGCTGAGTAGCAATATTTTGCGAACAAGACTGTCGAGCTTGAAAAGAGAATTCTAATTAAAGAGAAAAATAATCGGTGTCATGAGCTAGTGTAACTGTAATCGGGTTTTGTGGATTGTTTGCATATGTTTTTAACATCACGAAAAGTCTTGCGTCCATCATAATATTAAATACATAAACCTATGAATTACCACCAACAATTTTTGTTTGATGTTTATAAGCAATGTTTTCAGGGTCAATAGGCACGAGGAGCCAGGATGCATTAGGTTTACGTTTTGGATTGTGCACGCTTAAAGACATTATATCATATATGGGAAATCGATGTCATCTTTTGTAATATTAAACAAGTAACAAGAGAAGCAATATAGCGTTGTAATATGTATGCCTTTTATTAAATCCAATGTATAATAGTATAGTTTGACGTTATTTAATGATATCAACTATGCTAGCTGATTCTAAGTTGGCAACTACTTTTTGGGCAGAAGCAGTTAATACTGCTTACTATGTGCAAAATAGAGTGTTAGTAATTAAGCCTCATAACATGACCCTATATGAACTTTTTCATGGTAAAACACCAATTTTAAGTTTTATGAGACCATTTGGGTTTCCTGTTACCATTCTCAATACCATAGATCACTTAGGCAAATTTGATGGTAAGGCTAATGAAGGTTTCTTTATTGGATACTCTTTGAACAGTAAAACCTTTAGAGTATTCAATAGTAGAACAAGGATAGTGGAAGAAAACTTGCATATTAGGTTTAGTGAAAGTACACCTAATATTGTAGGTAGTGGACTAGATTAGCTGTTTGATATTGTTGCACTAACAAGAACAATGAATTATGAGCCAATTGTTGCAGGTACACACTCTAATGGTTTTGTATGTACAAAAGCAAGTGATAATGCAGGTCAAGCTAGAAAGGAGACATAATTTGTCAAAAATTACATTTTGCTACCATTATGGACTGCTGATCCACCATTTTCCCAAGATCCAAAGAATTCTCATGATGATGGATCCAAACCTTCAAGTGATGATGGAAAGAAGGTTGATAAAGATCCAAGAAAAGATAGTGAATGTAATGATCAAGAGAAGGAAGATAATGTTAACAGCACTAACAATGTTAATGCTACTGGCACAAATGAGGTTAATGCTGTTGGTGGAAAAACAAGCATTGAACTTCCATTTGATCTAAATATGCCTGCTTTGGAAGATTATAGCATATTTGACTTCTCAAGTAATGATAAAGATGATGGTGCAGAGGCTGACATGAACAATTTGGATACAACCATCCAAGTCAGTCCTATTCCAACTATAAGAATTCATAAAGATCATCCTCTTGATCAAGTCATTGGAGATTTGCAATCAACTACACAAACAAGAAAGATGTCAAAGAATTTGGAGGAACATGGGTTTGTTAGTACTATTTAACAAAGAACAAACTATAAAGACCTTCAAAACGGCTTATTTGCTTTTTTTTATCACAGGAAGAACCCAAAAAGGTAATTCATGCATTGAAGGATCCAAGCTGGATAGAGGCTATGCAGGAACAGCTTCTACAATTCAAGTTACAAGAAGTTTGGACTTTAGTGGATTTACCAAATGGAAAAAGGGCTATAGGCACTAAGTGGGTTTTCAGGAATAAAAATGATGAAAGGGGAATTGTGATAAGAAATAAAGCAAGATTGGTTGCTCAAGGGTACACACAAGAAGAAGGGATTGACTATGATGAAGTCTTTGCCCCTGTTGCAAGAATTGAAGCAATTAGGCTATTTTAGCTTATGCTTCATTTAAAGATTTTGTGGTGTATCAAATGGATGTAAAAAGTGCTTTTCTCTATGGGAAGATTGAAGAAGAGGTGTATGTATGTCAACCACCAGGATTTGAAGATCCAGGCTTTCCTGATAGAGTATACAAGGTTGAAAAAGCATTGTATGGACTACATCAAGTTCCTAGATCTTGGTATGAAACCTTGTCAACATATTTGTTGGACAATGGGTTTCAAAGAGGGAAAATTGACAAGACCTTATTCATCAAAAGGCACAAAGGTGATATTTTGCTGGTCCAAGTTTATGTGGATGATATCATCTTTGGTTCAACAAAGAAGGAGCTATGATTTGCATTTGAGATGTTTATGCATGAGAAATTTCAAATGAGTTCTATAGGAGAACTTACATTCTTCTTGGGATTACAAGTGAAGCAGAAGAAGGATGGCATATTTATTTGTCAAGATAAATATGTTAAAGAAATTTTAAAGAAATTTGGGTTTACAAAAGTCAAGACTGCAAGCACACCAATGGAAACTAAAAAGCCTCTACTCAAGGATGAAGATGGTGAAGAAGTAGATGTTCATATATATAGGTCAATGATTGGTTCATTGATGTATCTTACATCTCCAAGACCTGACATCATGTTTGCAGTGTGTGCCTGTGCTGTGAAAAGGATTTTAGGTACTTAAAAGGTCAACCAAAATTGGTCTTTTGGTTTCCAAAAGATTCTCTTTTTGATTGGGTAGCATACACTAATAGTGATTATGCTGGAGTAAGCTTGGATATGAAGTCTACAATAGGAGGTTGTCAATTTCTTAGATGTAAATTAATATCATGGCAGTGTAAGAAACAGATAGTGGTTGCAAATTCTACAACAGAAGTTGAGTATATGGCTGCTTTAAGTTGCCGTGGACAAGTGCTTTGGAGTCAGAATCAACTACTTGATTATGGGTACAATTTTATGTATACCAAGATCTTTATTGACAATAACAGTACTATTTGCATAATTAAAAATCTTGTTTTTCATTAAAAAACAAAGCATATAGAGATCAGACATCATTTTATTAGAGATTGCAATGAAAAGAAATTGATTCAAATGGTCAAAATCCATACTGACAAGAATGTTGTAGATTTGCTTACAAAAGCTTTTGATATAAGTATATTTCAATATTTGATTGTTAGTATTGGAATGATGAATCTTTAAAGTCTTTTATCTCTTTATGTTTTTGAAAAGTTTTGTATGAATTAGTACTGTTATTCATGTCATTAAAAGTTTCTGCTGTTAAGTATAATTTGTACTGCTGGTTATACTTAATACTGCTGAGTTACTACTGTTGGTTATACTTAATATTGTTAGGTATAGTTAATTATGTGATAATTATGAAAATTGCTATGGCTTGTGTTTTCTTGGTTTTTAGACTAACATTTTGCAAGAAAAGCAAGAAAAGTGTTAAATTGATGATGGAAAAGCTGTTTAGAATGGAATTAGAGTTAATGTTGGTGACTCAAAGTTAATGTTGCTAGGCATAACTTACTACTACTGGGTTACTACTACTGGGTAAAAGTTAATGCTGTTGAGGGTATTTTCATAAATACTTTGATTAAGGGTTTCAATCGATCCTTTACTCAATTTTACTCTTTCAAATACTCTCTAACTACAAACCCTAACTCGATTTTCTCATCCATTATCAAAATCCAACACAAATGGCGAATCTAAAGTTTGCGGATACTCATAACATGGTCGCATTTTTTGTCAAAACCCGAAGAGAGTGATGGGTTTGAACAAATTGTAGATTTTTTAAATGCACACTCCATATAGTATGCACTAACCGTTAATCCCACAATATATATTTCTTGTATCGAACAGTTCTGGTCTACTGTCAAGGCCAAAACTATCAATAGGGAAGTATAGTTGCATGCCCTAGTAGATGGTAGAAAGATAATCATCACTGAATCAACTGTTAGAAGAGAGATTCAACTAAAAGATGAAGAAGGTGTTGATTGTCTACCAAATTCTACCATCTTTGAACAACTTACACTGATGGGGTATGAGAAAATTTCACAAAAGCTAACTTTCTATAAGCCATTCTTTTCCCCACAATGGAAATTTCTGATTCATACTATTCTACAATGTCTATGTTCAAAGACTACTGCATGGAATGAGTTTAGTAGTACTATGGCATCTGCAATTATCTATTTGGCTACAACTTGATGGGCTACCAAATCATAATAGAATTCATATTGCACCCTCTCATACTAAAAAGATATTTAAAATATAAGAAGGGTAGGCAAAGGTTTTTCTGGTAGAGTAACACCTTTATTTCAAACAATAGTGGTACAAAACCAATAAGAATTGGGTGAAGGTTCAGCAAATCCAACTGATCCCCATCACACACCCACCATTATTCAATCATCAACTCAACCTCAAAAGACACAAAAACCTAGGAAGCCTAAAAGAAAGGACACTCAGGTACCTCAGCCTAGTAATCCTAGTGAAAATGTTGCAGATGAGGTTGTCCATAAGGAGTTGGGTGACAGTTTGGTGAGGGCTGCCACTACTGCTTCTAGCTTAGAAGCATTGCAGGACAGTGGTAACATAACTAAGACCCGATCTAAAGAAACACCTAATGAATCTAGTTCCTTAGGAACTACTTCAGGTGGTGGTCCTAGGTGCCAAGAAACCATGGGGGATACTATTGCTCAAACTAGGTTTGAGAATGTATCTAAACATTCCAATGATTCACTGCTCGTAAGAGGTAACACACTTCGAAGTGATGAGGATAGACTTAAACTTAATGAATTGATGGAACTATGTACCAATTTACAAACCAGAGTTCTTGATTTGAAGAAGACAAATACCACTCAACAGAATGAGATTGCTAGTTTAAAAAGGATGGTCAAGAAGCTTAAAAAGAAAAGTAGGTCAAGAACTCATAAGCTGAAGAGACTATACAAAGTTGGTTTGATAGCTAGGGTAGAATCCTTTAGAGATGAAGAATATTTAGGTGAGGATGCATCCAAAAAGGGGAGGAGGATTAATGCTATTGATGCAGATGAAGAAATTACCCTAGTTAGTGTTCAAAATGATGCTGAAAAAGAGATGTTTGATGTGGATGCTTTAAATGGTGAAGAGGTGTTTGTTGTAGGGCAAAATGAAAATGTTGTTAAAGAAGTAGTTGATGCTGCTCAAGTTAGTACTGCTGCAACAACTGTTACAATAACTACTGAAGAAATTACTTTGGCTCAAGCACTTGAAGCATTAAAAACTTCAAAACCCAAGGTGAAAGGGATTGTTTTTCAAGAGCCAGGTAAATCTACAACAACAACAACAATTTCTTCACAACAATCACAGGACAAGGGTAAAGGAATAATGATAGAAGAACCTGTGAAGCCTATGAAGAAGAAAGATCAAATCAGTTTTGATGAAGAAACTACTTTGAAGTTACAAGCTGAATTTGATGAAGAAGAAAGACTTGCAAGAGAGAAGTTGAAAAGAAAAAGAAGCCAATATTGCTTTGATTGAAGAATGGGATGATATTCAAGCAAAGATTGATGTTGATCATAAATTGGCTAAAAAATTTCAAGTACAAGAACAAGAAGAGTTGTCTAATGCAGAAAAGGCTACATTATTTCAACAACTCTTAGAGAAAAGAAGAAAGCATTTTGTAGCTAAAAGATCAGAAGAGAAAAGAAACAAACCACCAACAAAAGCTCAACAGAAAAAGATAATGTGTACTTACCTAAAGAACATGGAAGGATACAAGCTCAATGATTTAAAGTTGAAAGATTTTGATTCTATCTAGGAGATGTTTGATATAGCTTTTAAAAGGGTAAATACATTTCAAGACTTTAGAACAGAGTTGGTGGAAGGCAAAGAAAAGAGAGCAGGAACAGAGCTGATGGAAAGTCTCAAATGTACATGTTCTTTAGTCAAATGCTTAAAAAATTTGACAGGGAAGATTTAGAAGATTTGTATAAGTTGGTAAAAGCTAAATTTGAGTCAACAAAGCCAATGGAAGACTTAGATTTGGTGATTTGAAAACAATGTTTGAACCACATGTAGAAGATGCAGTATGGAGGAATCAACAAGCATACAAAGTGTTGGATTAGAAGTTGTATGACTCCTATAGAGTACATTCCTTGAGGATGCAACATATGCAGATTTACATGTTGGTAGAGAAGAAGTATCCCTTTGCACCACTTACACTTTCAATGATGTTGGAAAAGAAGCTTAATATTGATTATGAAAGTGTAATGGATTATTAGCTTCTTAAACTCATTATAAAATAGCTTAAGAAGTAAAAAGGTGTTTGTAAGCATCCTCCTGGTGTTGATGAAGTTTTAAATGAAGAAACTTGATGATTTTGAAGAAGAATGTCAAGTTTAGGAGAGGATTGTTAGGATTAAAAGTCTTCTTGATTCTGTTAGAATTACTGCTGCTCAAGTTTATGTTAATACTGCTCTAATGAAGTTAGTGCTGCTCATGAACTTCAAAGAAAATATACTAAGTAGTTACTACTGCTGGTACAAAAGTTAATGCTGCTAGTGAAAGTTACTACTGCTAGTACAAAGACTGCTTGAAGTTAATGCTGCTGAAGAGTTACTACTGCTTAAGAAAATATTCTAAGTAGTTAGTACTGCTAGTATTAAGTTAGTACTGCTAGTGTAAGTTAGTATTGTTTGTTAGTACTGCTTACTTGATATGTATTAGTTATTTATAGAAAAGATTTTATATACTTAGGAAAGTATTGTAAGCCGAGTAGGACTCTTTGGTGTATAAAAGGAGGTCCTAGGGCATAAAGTTATATATGATTAGACATATAATTCATAGCTTCAAGGTCTTTGTAACCCTGATACTGGTAGAGTATTCGTATTATTATCATTAATAATATTGGAGCTTATTTGTTGAATTGTATGTTCATTGAATTACTGTTTCATTGATAATTCTTCTTAATATTAAAGATTAGATTCCGCATAATCTTTAATACATTCAAACAAAGCTTTTACTATAGTTGTGATAGATTTATCTAATATAACTAAACCTTAAACAAGCATAAAGAATTCAATCTATTGAAGTGGGATCAACAATGATGGTTGCAATGCTTCCGCGACTGCTGTAATTTCACACCACGTCGTGCATATTTCCACAAAAATATATCAAGCACTACATAACAGGACGGTGTATTTCATCTTTGTTTCCCAATTCCCACACAGACACACACAATCCAGATTGTTTTTGGATAAGTTACGAAAAATAAATTAGTAATATTTTACCAGCCAAATCTGATTTGTTATATCAATGTATTGTCCGACATACGCAATCTGAGTTTCCTTTATAGAGAAAAAAAATGTAGATTTGTTAAAAGCAGAAATGACCATTTGTGTTACCTAACCTCATTTTTACCCATTAAGATTGGTTTTCCGAACAGAAGCTCAGCAAAGATACAACCAACCGACCACATGTCAACAGTTAGACCGTATTTAGTAGCTCCAAGCAACAATTCTGGGGGTCTGCTAAAAATAGTCACAAGACTTGTAAGATACAAATAGTTGATAAACATGGTATATAGTGTATTATTACATTTATTCACTTACCTGTACGGCTGTACCACAAAGTGATAACACGATTTGTAAGATTTCCCTTATGGTCACTGGAGTATGTTAGTGCTAACCCAAAATCCGTAAGTTTTAAATTTCCCTCATTATCAATAAGAAGATTAGAACTTGAACAGAAAAGTTTCAACACATTTAAGCAGTGAATGTGGAGAACAAAAGAACCAATAAGCAAAGACTTGATTGTGCAATGATCTTTTCTATCCCTATGAAGTACTTGATTGACATGTCAATAGTGAAAACCATTTAATAACCGAACTAATATATAAATTTGCAATCATATTGAGACACTAACTGTTTATAAAAAACAGTCTTTCGGTCAACCAACCCAACACGACCCTTTTGACCCATACAAAAGAATGCCTCATTTTGACCCATACATGTCTTAGCTTGTTATCCAGCCCGTCCCTACTGCCACCTCTAGCTAATAGTACCTGCATCAAACGTATTTATAATACCTTAATCTGGAGGATTGTAAATTGCATTCCAGGACGATCAGCAAGGCTTGTAAAGTCATGGTCCGTGTACTCAAAAACCATGTAAATGTTGCCCTTGTACCTATGACCACCTGTAGTCTTGAGAAAAATACACAATCCATGTGAGATGGTGCCGATACAATACAAAATTGAGAATTAAGCAACAAAATACAAAATCTAAATAGTAACCACATGAATAATGGTGGCAGTATGGACATGTCGGCGGGTTGGGTAACATGCCAATTTTGTACAGATTAAAAAGCTATGTTATTTCAAGAATAAGCTAACTTTTTAATACACATTTGGGATATTTGTCCATTTCCTCTTGAGCTAATCTTTTGTAATTTACCAATTTAACATTTAGGAAAAAAACATTGCCCAAATTGACCCAAGTACAGATGAATGGGTTAAAGTAGTCAAGTAGCCACCTCTACACATATATTCTCTTAATAAAAATAAAATTTAGCCACTGGAAAACAAAGTCAAAGTGAAATAATCACCTGACTTCATATGCTCATCCCCCTCTGGACCTTTATAAGAAAATAAAAAATAACAAAAAATGTAAGATTTATTAGTCATCAATGTTGCAAAGTTTGCTATGAAGATGGTAACATAACTAACTACATAAGTAGAAAGCCATTTCCACTGCCGCTTTTAACAAATCATGTTGCTCTTCAAATGTTGCAACACCAAAATTACGCTAATTAACAAAATTAATTTATCATTAGTACCAGATTACGCTAATTAACAAAATTAATAATTTATCATTAGTACCAGATTACGCTAATTAACAAAATTAATCTTGTTTGCACTAAAATTTTAGGTTAATCAATATTCCAATATTATCTATAGTAGTTGTTTATAAAATATATTACCTCTTCGGTTCGGGATGAGCAATGTCTTACGGATGATACATTCCTTAACCGCATCATACAACTCCAACGAACTTGACAATTAAAATGCAACTTTTTTGTCACTCGAAGCATGCATTCCCTTTAGTGTGATGCGCTTTAGCCATTGCAAGTTCCACACCTAATACTGCTACAATACAAAAAACCATCACAACAAATATTTAATCACCTGCAAAAACGAATCACCACTTCTAACATATTCATATCTACACATTTTAATTGATAACAATTCAAAACAACTACAACTATACAACCTAAAAATCATATATCAATTAAAATTACTAAGACAAACTTAAATAAATCGTATAATTTAGCTTATTGGATTTATTGGTGCTTGAGAGAACCATCTGTATTAGGTGCTCGAGATAAAACAAATGGATTTTTGATTATTGTGTTGGATTTCTTATCAATTAAAATGTTGTTAAATTGATTTTGATTTTTGTGGATGTTTGATTTGGGACAAAAAAATTTAGGGTTGATAACCTGGATTAATCGTTTGATTTGGGGACGTTTTTTTGTTTGCACTAAATGCTGAAAGACAGAAACTTGATATGAGCCATGATAATCGTTTTTGATTTGTGGGTTGTGTTGCTCCTTGAATCGATTTGTGGTAGGAGTTATAACTTTCTTCTTGCTTCATAGATCTAGTTTTAAAAAATTCTCGGTGTGTGTAGTTTTTTAGGGGTTTTGTTGACAGATTGTTTTTTACATTAAATGCCGAAATTGAGGATGTATACGAGTCTTTGATTATTTTGTTATTATTCATGTGTCCTTTTCTCCTTTTTTCCCCTCAAAATGAAGGTTTCAAAAACCTTTTTTTATATAGGTTATAAATAGATAGATTAGTAACTATTAAAATACCCTATTTAATATTTTAAAAATACATTAATTGAACATTTAATTGCAAAAAAACTTTATATAAAATTCGTTTCTGAATACTGCTTTGAGCGGATACCATGCTAATATTAATATAATAGAAGGAAAGGATAAAGGTGAGGTTATTTTAGTCATTTCTAATAATAAGACAAAAGTATTTTAGGCTTTCTCATATCTTAATCAGTCAAACAAACTGTTAACGAAAAATTACAATTGGATCAAAGTCGGTTCCTTTATCTCATTTTTGGACAATCAGTAAGTTTTCAAAAAAATGGATTAAAAGTGAAATACTTAACAAATTACAAGGACAAAAAGATGTAGTTAACTCTAAATATAAATCATTTACACCAATTGCAAAAACAAATGTTTTTTATGTTATTCTCACAAAATTAACAACACAATTTATCAATAAGATCAACTTAAAATGACTTTAATGTCACACCAACATAAAATTATTTTTAGAGTAAATTGCAAAAAACGTCCTTGAGGTTTGGCCAAATTGCACTTTTCGTCCGTATGGTTTGAAAATTGCAGGCAACGTTCTTGTGAAAAAAATTTGGGTTCATTTTCGTCTTTGGTCAAACTGAAATGACTGAAATACCCCTCTAAAATACCCATTTGAAAAAAAGAACAGAAATATATATTTTGATATTGTAGTTAAGTTGACACTGATATATTTCTTGTAAATTATCTATGCAAACTTATTGAACTCAAAGGGGTCTGGGAGGAATGTGCAAGTGGTGCATCGCACAGGGTTTCTATTTAAAAAGAGGTCACATTTTTATTAGTTTTACATATAAATACGTATAATATCAAACATATACGAGCTATATAATTAATTTCTCTTTAATTTACAAGTGTAATGAGACATGTTTTTTGTTATTGTCTAGGGCCACCGAACGATGTGACGACCCAATCATTTTACTCATATTCGGGATGATCCGAACTCGAATAAACATAACCCGAATAGACCCAAACCTGACTAACTCGAGATCTACATAGGGTCGCATTCGGGTATGGTTTGTTTAGCCTGACCCGACTAACACCCCTAATCACACATTGGAGACGTGTTGAAAACGATCTCTACTACTCTACACTCTCAGGTAAAGGTAAGAATGGGACGGTGTACATGATACTTTTCAAACACGATTGGTGTTGTTGTTGTTGTTGTCGACTTATGAAAATGTTTGGATTAGCTTATTGTTTCAAACTTTCAATAGCTTAATTAAAATCTAAACCATCATATCTCTTAACAGGTTAAAAGTGATGGGATTTCTATTCCCTAACTAGATTAACACGCAGCGGAAATAACAATTAATCTAGGGCAAGAAGGGAACTAAACCCTAAAGGATCTAAACCTAATAATAAAAGAAACTTAAAAGAAATAAATAAATAAATAAATAAGAAAAATACTACCCTTTGAGAAAATTAGATTTCTCACACGCAGACCACCTTGGTCAAACTTGGAGGCAAGTACCCAAACGAG
>BQNB010081762.1:0-29530 GCA_026074375.1 Tanacetum coccineum
GGCAGTTTTTTGTCTGTTTTTGGTCATTTAAGCTCGTTTTCAGAGGTAAAAGATATGTGTAATTAAGCACTTATCACATGACGACCTTGAGAATTTGGAACCAACGGTAGTGGCTTTTGCAGATCATGAGGATATTGGCGACCTTCGGGGTTGATCCAGTCTAATTTTTATGTTGTGGCTTTGTAGACTTCTTTACAAAAGTATTCAAGTTCAGTCAAGCTCTTGCATGTTCCTTTCATCAGCTCAAATGTTGGACCTACTAACAATTCAGGTGTTAGTGTTGTAACATTTAGACGGTTCATCACAAAAGCTGAGAGGTCAAATGTTGTGTCTGTTAGCTCATCGAATGACTCTCGAGGGTCTTGTCTTCTTGCCAGATTTCTTAGCCAAGGTTGGACGGATTCATGATCAGCAGGTACAGACTTGTTCCATGCATGATTAGGAGAAGGTAGTCGTTTAGGTTGTTGAAACCAGACAGGAAGAGGATGAACCTCTTCTTCTGGTTGTTCATCATGGACACGTGTTTCAAACTCCTGATGTGCAGGTGCTTCAAAGACATCTGTAGATTGCATAGTTTCCTCTACTGGAGCAGATTGGCTAGCAGATTGCTTATGGGTCTTATAACCTGTAGTAGTCTTTTATGCTGTAGTGGTTGTCTTTTCTCTTGGAGCACTGGTAGATTCAGGTTCTTTTCCTGACCTTCTTCTTTTGGACCCTCGGTCTGTTCCAGCGGAGGGTTCTTGATCATCATCTGCACCATCTCGAGGTCTTTTTATTGTGACTGTATCACCATAAGTATCTAGCAGAATTTTGTCGGCTTCATACGCATCGACTAATGCGCTCGTTTACTAACTTCTCAATTTTTGGAGTAATCTTTGAGACTTCTTTCTTGACTTGTTCCTTGATTACTTTCTTCATTCCTTCATCGATTGAATCAAGAAATTGTTGATTTTCAGTATGAGACTCTTCTCGAATTCTGTCATACTTCAGTTGGATTGCAACATCTATTGCTTCCTGCATTTTATTTTCCAGATAATGATCAACGATGTCAGGAATGGAGGAGAGTGCTTCAGTATATTGATTTGTTTGTTTAAGTTTCGAGAATTTGTCTTCTAGCTTTTAGTCTGTTATCAAAACCAAACAACGAACCAAAGTCAGGAAGATTTTGAAGTGAGGAGCTTGGGGTAGTAGCCGATGTCAGGATTGGTGGTTGTTGTAATTGAATGAAGAGAGGTGTCAGTGTTGTGAGGACGATTAGTTGGTGCAAGAAGGATGGCTCTACAAAGGGATGTGACCAGGAATCTCTATTAGAGAGGTAGATTGAGCATTATGTCAATATAGCATTCAACAACCGGTATCTTGATTTGGATTTAGCTTGTTGAGACGAAGCCAGATGATATAGAAGAGATTCTGTTGTTGAGCATCAGGATTTACAGGAGTAAGGGTCACATGAGTCTCTTTAATTTCCTGGTTGCTTGGAACTGGGGCAATACAACTTCTGTCTTTACATAATCCTTCCTTCAGAATTGGCTTGGTATCTCTGTTCTTGCATCATTGCCATTGGTCTTACAATGTTACGCTTCTTCATCCGACTTTTCTCCTTTTCAAACATCTATCCCATTTATACTTCATTGTCACTGTCTTCTATCATCTGTGGATGAAACTAAGAGGGTGTATGAACTTTAGGATCGAAGGTGCCATCTTCATTCAGTTTCCTCTTCATTTGTTGTTTCATCATCATGAGTTGTGAGCTTTGATTGAAGAAATCATCACCATCATATTCAGATCCGGTCTGTGCTTCATATCTTCATCTTGAGCGTTCTCATATTCGTATTTTTTCTCATCATCTTCACATCTTGATGGCATTCTCATCATCATATTTTATCTTCATCTTCTTCATCTTGAGCGTTCTCATCATATCTTCTTTTTCATCCATCATCTTGATCATCTTCACTTGACTCTCCAGGAGATATCATCATCTGTGTCTAATCAAGTGGCATCGAGAACCCCTCGGTGAAACATAGTTCCTTCATCTGCAACCAGACCGCTGGCTAGTTAGTTGTGAGTCTCTTTATGGCTTCTTTTGGTGATTATCTTGAGTTGCTCAGCTTCTGTCAAAACCGCCTTAAAGATAGTCTCTAACTCTTTAGCCTGCTGCTTTCCTTTTCCAGTCTTCTTTCCTTTCTTTTCTTTGGGGACTATGGGAGGCTTCTGCTTAGTGGTTGCATCGGTATCAGCTTTCTTCTTACTTGCTTTTGTCTTTGGAGGAATCTTTCCTGAAGCAATAGCATAATACTCTCTGTATGATTCAGAGTTGCGGATGTCCTCATTTTTTAATTCTGCTGGTAAGATAGTCCCGTACAACTGAGTGTCTTCATTCCTTGAGATGACATTGATTGTTGTGAACATTGGGTCATCTCTGGCATAGTGTCAATTTACCTTGTTTCTTCGAGGAATTGAAGGGTCTTTAGCCATGACAAAGTTGACGACTAGCTTGGTGAAACGAGGATAGTACATCACATTGCCCTTCTTCGTATTTTTGTTCTTAATCTGGTAAATGAAGTCCTCCCACAGAAGATATGCATAATCAACCTTCTTGTTATTGTACATTCCCCATAAGAATTGAGCTTGAGAAAGACGAAGACTGTCGTAGGATGTTTTATAACACCCTGTGTTTTCAAGTCATTGACGACGTCAACAAATCCGCAGTGTACCTTTTGTATTATACGCATTTACTTGAAATTGTAAACGTTAGGTTAAATCGCGTACGCCAAATTTTATCGTATAATGTTAACGGGCATCAAACCATCAAGCGTTTACATCAATCATGTGTTATATAATTATTTTGATAATAATTATGGTCGTTGTTCATTTATTTTATTGGTTACGTAAGTTAAATACGTTTCGCGATAAATGTACGTTTAAGAATAACCGGAAGCACGTTAATTTATTAACGCTTCAACAATTACCCACGAATGTACCCAATACCTAAAGTTTTATTAAACTTTACATAAGTAAATGTTACTTATACTTTGTACACTAGAAAATATATCATACACAAATGCATGCAAAGTTGGCAACTTTTAAATAAAAGTTACATGTTGTAACTTTAAGTAAATGATACAAAGTAATGTTTTAACTAGCAAAAGCCTTCTAGAAGGCCTCCCCCCCTCAAACTCACGGCATACATGCATATGTATGCTAGGAAAATGCAATTTTTATACAAGTTGATCAAATGTGCAACATACTTCTTGTGACTTAAACCATGGCTTCTTTAATGCACACCATGCTATGTATTTTGACTTCATAAGGCCATTACATAAGACCAATGACCATCTTTGAACCATGCTTGGTTCTTGACAAGAATTATTTCTTCTATAATGCAGTACAAAGGAAGACTCTAACTTAACACTTGACAAAATCAAAAAAATCACCTCCTTTGCCTCTCTATATGCTACGCCATAACACAAGACCCAACCAAACCATACAAAATTTTCTCAATCTACACTTCATATATACACTATTCTAGATATACTAAGGCATTTGCAGCATGAATCACTCTTTTTCCAAGTATTTCTAAAGTTAAGAAAGCTTTTTATAACACACACACACACCCCCCCCCCCCCCCCCAAAAAAACCCCCCCACCCAAAAACCCCAAACGGTTTAGTTAAGGAAAGCTAGGGTTTTTTAGTGCAAGCTTGGTTTTCAATATATACTCTATATCAACTCGAGTAAATGTAGGTGAACTAACATGGGCTGTGGTCTTAGCGTACGTTGGTACCATCTCGTCGCGCTACATGCCACGTGTACCCCACTCTCGCGAGGAGTGGCAATCTCGAATGGTACATAGAATCTTCTACCTTAGAGAGTATATTTAGACCCCTTCCTTGATGTGAGTGGTGGAACTCGCCGTCCTTGCTAACATTAAGTCCAGGTTAATCACATTTTCTCCCCTTATCCAAAATGTTAATCCCTTGATATTTTGGATATCAATTGATTATACGTACGGGGACAAAATGTTACACAATATCTAACAGGAACATTTTAATGATCCCCCTCAATATTTGAGGGTATCTAAGACAGTGCTGAGGGTATCTAAGACAAAATGTTAACCGGTCGGGGACAAAGTGATGTATTATAGCAAAATGGAACATATTATTGCTCCCTCTTAACTTTTGAGGGTTTATAAGATGGTGCTGAGTACAATTATTTGAAAGATTTTGAATTTACTAAGAAATTCTTGTAAAATTTATACTCGAGCACATCTTATTTTTCACCAAAAAATCTACACTAGTTATTAACATATTCACAAGATAAAATTATTTACGAGGATTGGCCTTATACGTTGAGAACAACATATGATAAATCATATGGTCCTTTGAAGCAGCCGTAAGTCACCCCCGTATGGTCTTCCACCAACAAATCTTTCCAAGCTCCGCATGATCCTCCTTGTCTTTAATCTTTTGTCAATCGCCTGAACCATAGCTCTTGCATTTGCTTGGTCACGTTGGCTCCAAAAAGTCTGAGGCAGATACTCCATTCTGATTCCCTTGAGGCGATCATTCAGAGCAGTCCGAATATCATCGAGAGTACCATCGCTAAACTTGTGTAGTTCATCAATGCGCATCAATCTATTCTTCTTGTCTTTATTCTCATAGATGAATCCTCTGGGATCGGAGTATGGTGTGTAAGCGTATCTTCTTCTCAAATTAGATCTGTACGTGTCAGGCTTTGTGAGGTTGAGTTTCTTTTGATAGCTTTTAACTCCCAATTGAAGGTATTCCACACGCCTTTGGATAACAACACTTCTTGTGAACATTCTTAAGGAGACATTAAATGCAAGACGTTCTTCAACGTTGAGATTTGTCAATTTTCCTTGCACGAGAAGAAGCAGCATGTCTTCAATGTCTTGGATTCGAAGTCTGTGGAGATCACCTTCTTTGAACTTGTAAAGAATGTCATCATCCCTACGAACAGTGATCCAGTCAAGATACTTGTAGTTTTGCCATTCGACTATTTCCACCTTTGTGACATTAATAATTCTTCTTTTTGAGTAGACATTACGAGCTGATTCCCTTGTGGTCGCAAATGCATAGAATTGTCTTCGCTTCTTTCCCCAATGTGAGATTCCCCAGAGAGCGAATTTGTCGTAGCTGACTATCACTTGACTCCACATCGAGTTGGGCACTAAGTCTTCTATCCATTTAATATGCCCGTAATCTGCAGCCAGACGATATAGAAGAACTTTGTTGTTGACCATCAGGATTTACCGGAGTTAGGGTCATATGAGTGTCTTCAATTTCCTGGGTTACTTGAACCTGGGGCAATACAACATCTGTCTGTACATCATCTCTTCCTTCAAGATTGGCATTGGTATCTCTGTCCGCCTCATTGCCTTGGTCCTCTACATATGTAGCATCTTCATCCGAATTTTCTCCTTCAACATGCATCCCTTCAACTTCATTGTCACTGTCTTCATCATCTGAGGATGAAACATGAGAGGGTGTATGAACTATAGGATCGAAGGTGTCATCTTCTTTAGTTTCCTCTTTATGTGTTGTTTCATCATCATGAGTTGTGAGCTTTGGATGAATGAAATCATCATCATCATCTTCAGATTCAGACTGTGCTTCATCATCATCATCTTGAGCGTTCTCATCATCGTCATTTTTATCATCATCTTGATCATCTTCACTTGACTTCCAGGAGATATCATCATCTGAGTCATAATCAGGTGCATCGGGAACCCCTGGTGAAACACCAGTTCCTTCATCTGCACCAGACCCGCTGGCATGAGAGCTGTGAGTCTCTTTACGGCTTCTCTTGGTGATTATCTTAAGTTGCTCAGCTTCTATCAAAGTCGCCTCAGAGATAGTCTCTAACTCTTTAGCCTTCTGCTTTCCTTTTCCAGTCTTCTTGCCTTTCTTTTCTTTGGGGACTGTTAGAGACTTCAGCTTAGTGGGTGCATCAGAATCAGCTTTCTTCTTACTTGCTTTTGTCTTTGGAGGAATCTTTCCTGAAGCAATAGCATAATACTCTTTGTATGATTCAGAGTTGCGGATGTCCTCGTTTGTTAACTATGCTGGTAAGATAGCCTCGTACAGCTGAGTGTCTTCATTCCTTGAGATGACATTGATTGTCGTGAAAATTGGGTCATCTCTGGCATAGTGCCATTTAACCTTGTTTCTTCGAGGAATGGAAGGATCTTTAGCCATGACAAAGTTGACGATTAGCTTGGTAAAACGAGGATAGTACATCGCATTGCCCTTCTTCGTATTCTTGTTCTCAATCTGGTAAATGAAGTCCTCCCACAGAAGATATGCATAATCAACCTTCTTGTTATTGTACATTCCCCATAAGAATTGAGCTTGAGAGAGACGAAGACTGTCGTAGGATGTTTTACCACTGAGACATTTGTTGATGATAGCAGCAAATGATCTCCAGGGTTGATGCAGCTTATTGACATTGACATCAGTGATCTTTCTTATTTCTCCAGAGTGACCAAGACTGGCTAGAAATGCGAGAATCTCCTTCTCAAGAGGTGGTTCTTCAAACTTCTCATTACCGACTTTAGGGCAAATTTGAAGAATATCTCTGAATTGATCAAGATTGAGAATGTGCTTTTTGTTGTTCATCTTGAATCTGACAGATCGGTTATGAATATAAGCAGAGGCCCAGAATTCTTGCATATAGATCTCTGGAACATCAGCAGAGACTTGGAATGCCTTGTAGAAAGGAGTGAGCTTTAACACATCATAGACTACTTGAAGAGTTGCTTCCTTTGATGTGACATCCGAGCTTAAATGAAGATTACATTTACCAATCTTAAGTCGGTTGGCAGGAGCAACTAAAGCATCATCCAAAGCAACCTGATCCGCCTTTGAGATTTCCATGAGTCTGTTTAAGAAAGAGTCAGTGCAGTTTATAATGTGACACAATCATTCATGCATTAGAACCTTTATGACTTTTAGCACTTTGAAGATCAATCATCTTAGATAGACTAATAGCGTATGAGACAAAGGCACCTATTGTAACAACTAAGTTGAATGTAGTTAACCTTGATTTTGTCAAGCTTTTAATGTCTATTTTAAACTAAGAGACTTGTTTAATCTAACCTTAGTTTGAAAAAATTTGATCTTAAGTGTGTTATGTCAAAACTGGTTATGATTCGAAAGCTTTATCACTCGTTCGGTCCTTAAAGTATAGCACTCGTTTGGTCCTTAAAGATAAACACTCGTTCGATCCCTAAAGAAATTACTCGACCGGTTCATAAAGCTTTAGACTCGTTCGGTTCACGTTAATCATTAACTTGTTCGGTTGCTTAAGACATAAAACTCGTTCGGTCCTCATTATCAGACTCTCATTCGGTCCACATTGTTAGACACTCGTTCGGTCCACATTATCATACACTCGTTCGGTCCATACTGTCATACACTCGTTTGGTTCATAATCATATACACTCGTTCGGTCCCCACAGTCAAAGATTCGATCGGTTGTCAAAGATTTAGACTCGATCGGTTTCAACACTCAACCATCTTCCAAACAAAATTTTGCATATGGTTTTATCAATACAGACATGTTTAAACACTTATATATCAGTTAAGATCACATTGGTTGAGGGAATGACATCATACGAGCAACATGACACAATAAAATCAAGAAAATCGAATGAACTAACAAGCATGAGATCAAGAGTGCATAAAAATGATTCTAACACTTACAAATGAGCATGACATTGCAATCCCACACAAAACCCATAACATTAATACAACATTTATCATAAATCCTAAGTTTCGAGCACTAATTAAGCAAGAACACATTCATAGGTTAACAGTACAAGAAACTGTTTCATACATATATAATACACACCTAAGACAACAAAAACCCCCAATCAATTTTAAGTTTATACTACTTTTGATTTTAAGAACCCTAATTTAAAAATTAGGGCAGCCGCGATCAAAAGTAGGGTGAACCATCAATTCTTTTGGGATTTGAGTAGATTAGGTGATGAAGAACAAGTTATATGTTATACCTTAGTGATGATTATAGCTTGAAATGATGATATGGAAGGGTTTGATCTAGTGTATGCGTGCGTGTGTGTGTTTGAGTGTGAAAGTGATTAGGAATAGTGACAAGGGACGGGGGTGGGATGGGTAGATTTAAACCAATTATAATTTTGACACCTTTGGCCCCTCTAAGTTTACACCACTTTACTATTTTGCATATAAGTTTTATAAGGCATATTCAAGAAAAAACAAATAGCACATATGGTCCCTAATGTTTTAATCTCTCATACCTATAGACTTAATTTAGCAAAATACACCCCAAAGGCATAAACAAATAACACATAAGGCACACGCAAGCTAAACTTAATTGACTTTCTATCAAGAGATATTCCGTTATTGTTTAAAAACCTTTTCCCTTTAAAAGCTCATTTTATCATGACGAAGAGATTTGACATTCTCTCCCCCTCAAACAATGACCCGTTTTCTATTTAAAGAGCTGTAGTCGTTGTTTGAGAAGTCAAATGTATCTTTAAAAATATTTTCAGATGATGGAATGATTTTATATGTGAAAAACAACAAACACCATGGTAAATAAGATTTCTCTTATTTATACTCATAAATGCACTGAAACGTACACTTATGGAAATATAGACAGCACGGGTTGTGATGCAAAGTAATCACAAGCCTTTGCATGGTCATAGAGTAGACCATGCCCGAGAATAAATTCCCGTTGTTAGGAACAACTGTCTTTTAGACGACATGTTTTCCTCAAGGTGAAAAGCGGGTTACTATCTGAAATAATAGCAAGCCATATGGCATGTTTTGAAAACATTAGAAACTTCTGCTCGAACTTCATTTACAGGCTCGTATCATTGTTGAATGACATTTCTAAGACCGTAAATGTTATCGATTTTCAGAAGACATGCCATTTGAAAACTTCTTTTTGTATTTTTCTCATTTTTTAATTTTGTATTTTGTTTTTGAAAAATTTATATAAAAAGAAAATATTTTTGGTTTTTTTGAGTTATATTATATAAATATGATACAAAGGATATCCGAATAGGTACCACCACTATTCGTCAACGTCATCTGCCAGCTTTTTCAGAGTCTCCAACATAAAACTTTGCATACCCAGCTTGTTGATTAGAAATTCAATTCTTTCTCGGCCAAGAGCTTTAGTGAAGATGTTCGCCAATTGATACTCCGTATTGACAAAGTAAAGTTCGATCACACCATTTTCAACATGCTCCTTGATGAAGTGAAATCTGATGTCTATATGCTTGGATCTGGAATGTTGAACGTTGTTGCAGCATAAGGCAATAGCGCTTTTGTTATCACAGTACATTGGAATTTTATTGAATCCAAAGCCATAGTCGGTAAGTTGTGATCTCATCCAAAGGACTTGAGCACAACAACCGGACAAAGCAATATATTCAGCTTCCGTACTGGATATCGCAGCGCTTTTCTGCCTTTTAGACGACCAGCTCACAAGTCTATCACCCAAAAGTTGTATACTACCAGATGTGCTACGGCGTGTATCTTGACAACCAGCATGATCCGCATCTGCAAATGCTGTTAGTGCAAAGGAAGAATCCTTCGGATACCAAAGACCCCGATGTACGGTTCCTTTTAGATACCGAAAGATCCTTTTTACCGCATTTAAGTGCTTTTCGGTAGGCCGAGCCTGATACCGGGCACACATGCATATAGCAAATTGTAGGTCAGGTCTACTGGCTGTAAGATAAAGGAGGGTGCCAATCATACCACGATAGTGTGACGGATCTACAGCTTTCCCTTCTTTATCCTCATCCAGTTTGGATTTCTCCACCATGGGAGTATCCACTGGGTCACAAGATTCAAAGCCATATTTCTTTAGTGATTCAAGAGCATATTTAGATTGGTTTATGAAGATGCCTCTGGGACTTTGAGAAATCTGTAGTCCTAAGAAAAATGAGATTTTACCCATCATCGACATCTTGAATTTTGAACACATTATTTTAGCGAATAGATCACAAAGTTCAGGAGTAGATGCAGCAAAGATAATGTCATCGACATATATTTGTACCAGTAGTAGTTCCTTGCCTTCTCTACGGATGAACAGAGTAGGATCCACTGAGCCTTTTGAGAAGTCATTGGATATCAGGAATGAAGACAACATATCATACCACGCGCGTGGAGCTTGTTTCAACCCATAAAGAGCTTTCTTAAGCTTGTACACGTAGTTAGGTTTGTCTGGATCCACAAATCCGTCCGGTTGGCTAACATAAACCTCTTCCCGCAGATTACCATTCAGAAACGCAGTCTTCACATCCATTTGATAGACGACCATGTTCATATGAGCAGCAAACGCTAGAAAAATTCGTATAGCCTCTAATCTTGCAACCGGAGCGAAGGACTCTTCAAAATCGATTCCCTCTTCTTGACGATAACCACGAGCGACCAACCGAGCCTTGTTTTTCAGAATACCTCCTAACTCATCAAGCTTAACCTTATAGATCCACTTAAGAGTGATGACAAATGCTTTATCAGGAGGAGGAACAAGTTCCCAAACTTCAAGACGTTCAAATTCATGAAGTTCCTCTTGCATAGCTTCAATCCAACATGCTTGAGTTAATGCGTCTTTGTAGTTCTTAGGTTCGACTGATGTGAGAAAGGCATCATAGTAGCAGAATAAGGCTTGTTCATGGAGTTGTAGTCGTGTGGAAACTGGTCTGTCGAGAAATTTCACTAAATAAAGAAAAATCGCAGAAAATTATTAAAAATAAAAGCCCTAATTTTTATCTTTTTATAAAAGACTAATTAAACCTAATTACTAATTAAAACTAGTAAGCTTAGTTAACAACTTAACTAATGGACTAATGGTGCAAAGATCTAAGAGACTAACGGGGAAACTTAACAACTAACGGAGGGCCAACTTAGTAGACAACTAAATTTGAAAGTTACTCTATCTACCCTGAGAATCTATCCCGATCACAAATTAAGTCCAATTATAAGCTTAAATTCTAAAAGTGCTTATCACTAAAAACTTAAAAGAGCAAAGTTGTTAAGGAAGCTAGGGAGAACCTTTCTGGTGCTTGTAAATCAACATAAGGTGGGGGATTGAGTAACTCATCAAACATTGGTTGAAACAACAAATGCCGCACATAATCTCGAAGGTGGTACAAATGGTGTTGAAGGAGGAGGGTTTGGCACGAGTCCTGAACTGATTGTTACATGAGTCATATCATGAAGTACGGGTCCTGAACTGCTGTGTTCAGAAGCCATCGCGGTCAGCTCATTAAAGTCAACATGAAGTGGTTTCAATTATTTCTCAGTACGTTGTTTGTAAAATCCGGAAAGCTTTCTTCGTAGGTGTCAGTAGCCAATGAGAAAAATACCAATGTCAGCCTTCGGTTGTAACTTGCCCAAATTCTCGCTATCATTCGTTGGGTAGTAGAGTGCACCAAACACATGTAGATACGATAGATCAGGAGGTTTGTCGTGTAAAAGCTCGTATGGTGTTTTACCGTGACGACGACGTATCATGGAACGATTTTGGGTATAACAGGTTGTGGCAACCGCTTCGGCCCATAGAAATAAAGGAGCTTTTGCATAAATTAACATAGTGCGGGCTGCTTCAATTACCGTACGATTTTGTCTTTCAACCACGCCGTTTTGCTGTGGAGAGCGTGCAACTAATGTTTCATGAGAGATGCCAACCTTCTCATAATATTCACGCAATGTCTGATTAACAAACTCAGTTCCATTATGCTGTTTCTGAGCGAAGGACGTTTTCCGGCTAAGCGGTACTTTGGATCATCTTCAAAAATTGATAATAAAAAAAAACGAGCTTCATCTTTTGATCATAAACATTTACCATGTAAATCGAGAGTAAAGGTGTTGATAATAACGAAGAGTACTTCTTTCCATTGACAACTCCGCGACACGCATTGGCCCACACAGATCCATATGCAACAGATAGAGTTTTTCTTGATTGGTGTCCTCAGATTTGGGTTTGTGGGGTTTCTTTGAACTTTTGCCTAATGCACATGCAGAACATAAGTGATCATTTTCAAACTTGAGCTTAGAAGAACCTCAGACAAGTCCATGTCGTTGCAATATGAATAATTTCAAGACCAAAGATTCAAGTGAGATAGACGACGATGCCATAACCAAACTTGGGTTTAGAAAGCCTTTAACAATAGACAAATGGGAGAGGACGCTATCATATTCCCAAGTGATAGTGTATAAAGATTATCCCCTCGAGATCTCGTCAATAAATCAACACCTTCTAGATTGCGAATGAAGCATGTGTGATGACGAAAGGCCACTTCGAGATTGGAATCACAGAATTGTCCCACAAAAATAGATTATGCCCTAGCCTTCACTAAATAAACCCTTGAAATAGTAACATTCCCAATCTGATAGTCTCCATAACCCATTATCTTTGCAACTTGATCATTTCCGAATTTAACTGTACCCAAGAATTTACTGATGAAATTGGTGAGCTGAGAGCGATCTCCGGTCATGTGCTTCGAGCAACCGGAGTCCAAATACCAGAGGATGATTTGGACAACCTGCATTCATTAAAGAGAAGTAGATGGAATATTAGTTTTTGTGGATCCCGAGGATTTTACAGTTCCTGGTTTGTTAGCAACATTGGTTTTATGAACCTTAGTTTTGCTAACGCAGGACTCAGTATTCTTATTCTTTTCCTAGTTTCTTGAGTATATACCAAATTATAACCACATGTTTGTGGTGATTTCATATTCTAGAACTATTGGGTTTCCTAGAAGGGCGATTCATTAGTAGTGGTAATCCTAGTTAAAGGGCCACGGCATTTCCCTACAATAGTTGAAGGTCCGACCGGTAGGTCTCCAAATATATCCCATCTTAGTGAACGACATTTTTCCTGTTTGTTACCAATATCCCTTTCCTTAGGATTTTCTCTTCTTAATTTTTACTCTTCTAGAGTCAGCACGGAATTTCCACATCACTCCATGAGATTAGAAACACACAAATTATCAGAAGACATGTAATCATAATCATCACCGTTAATACAGACATAATCAAAATTATCATGTTTCTGTGAATTCTGCACAGACGCAGATCCATTAACTTGAACAGTATT
Source organism: Tanacetum coccineum (assembly GCA_026074375.1). NCBI lineage: Eukaryota > Viridiplantae > Streptophyta > Magnoliopsida > Asterales > Asteraceae > Tanacetum > Tanacetum coccineum. The sequence goes on from BQNB010081762.1 coordinate 13,118, forward strand.
ATTCCTTTTATTCAAACTAGATTTTAACGTTCCTAGGATGAGCTTCTAACTTTATTCTTCGAATTACTACTTGTGTTTGCAGAAATCCTAGCATTTCCTATGTATTGCCTTGAAGGCTTGTGATGTCCGCCTAGCAACTAGTAGAAAGGCTTACTCCCCGTAGAATCAACACACGCTGTGTTAGAAACTATGTTTGAAGTCGAGGTCTATTGTGTGTTTTTTTGTGAATGTGATGATTGGCAAACCTAACTTCTTTGTCCTATTTTCCTCGGTGTGACCGCAACTAAATGAGGATCAAAATTGGTTGATGCTAGGGCAAGTCCACTTAAGTGTGAAAGCAAATACTGAATGACTTTGGGCATAGCCTAAAAGCAGACTCTATAAGTGAATCTTGAGGATAATTCGCTTTTACATGTTCGACCTAAATCCTTAAAACCAAAGCTTCTTCCTGAGTTGTGCTTAATATAGAGGAGTGTGCAGTCCATTTATCAACAATTGGGCGTGATTGTTCCATATTATCCATAGACACTTTTAGATCCAACATAGTGGGGCTCAGTAGCCTCCTTATCTTACAACTTTTCCTTTTAAGTTTTTCTCATCTTAACTCATTTTTCTAGGCTGCTATACCAAACCCTTGTTTTCCTGAAAAGTTTGCATTTAAAAAATCAAAATTTTCCACAAGACTTTATATTGACTTGTGATTAACGCATCACATTGATCTTTTGAATTGGAACACGTTTTTGGTTTAAATCGAGTCATAAAGGTTTCTTATAAGTCTGGTTTTAAATGCTCATTAATCTCAGCAACAAGTTTTGTCACTCTGTTTTCCATTCAATGTTAAAAGTCTCACTTTCACATCCATGTCCATTTGACTTTACTATCATTTCACTATTTTTCTTTTAAGAACTTAATTTGGGCTCTTTCTTCAAACTTGACAATGACTATGTCCTTACGCTTGAGACTCGAGCTCTCAATTCACTTTAAGTCAAACAACTGAGTAAAACTTGGAGCATTTAATCTAAAACACTGTTTGTCTATTGAAAAATTTCTTGATTAAGTTTGAATCACTTCCCAAGTGATGCTATATTTTCAAGAGTTGTAAAACTTTTAACAAAGTTTACATAAATTCTTTATCAACAAACTTCCTTTTTGTTGAGAAGCTCATTCTGGAGTTCGAGTACACTTTTGACATTCCATCTTCACAGTTTCACAACCATCTTTTTACAGACAAATTCACTAACCGTTTTTATACAGATATCATGATCAATGGCTTGTGCTAAAGTCGTTCATTTTCACATCAAAACTTGATTGGATTTTAAAAACTTATCGAAAGTTCTGGACTCCAAGTGGGAGAGGAGGGGGGGGAGGGTGGAAGCATGTTGTTCGAGACAAGCCTGTTCCATTTTGATAAAAGACATTTTAACACATCGGCAAGTTCTTTATTAACCAAGTATTGATTGAGTTATTGAAGACATCTTTTAATTCTTTTTATAAACGGATGATTTCATCTTGAAAACAAGCCTTTGTATGTTTCAAACCCTCGACGTACCCTCATGGATAGTTGAGGCAGTGGTACTTTCTTTGACATACCTGATCAAAGCCAGTAAGATAGCGGTTTAAGCCTCCCCCCCCCCTTTCAGAGCTAGTATTCACCATACTTACTTTTAGAAGTTGTTTTGGAACCCTCAACTTTGATGGTTGTGGAAGAATGAGATTAGGTCTAAGCTGGGACCGAGTCGCTTTCCAATACGGCTTGTTTCACTATATAAATCCAATTGTCAACAAATCGTTTTGTTGTAATCGTTATTAAGAATAGCATAATTAATGGGTTTAGTGTTTACTTTATGTTTTACAACCATTGGATCTTGTTCTTTCAAAAGCATTTTTGAATGACTCTCTTCATAAAGCATTAATGTCTCACTTCATAAAGCATTAATGTCTCATCAGAATTAGGAATCACAATAGCATCCATTTTAAGAATGACATTCCCGTCATACAGTTTTGGCTTTGACTCCTGAACTTTCTTCAGATAAAAAGGTTTTTCAAAACCGATAGCATGTTTCGTGAAATGATCATAACAAATTTTGGATTTAGTCATCATATGAACAGTTTGCGCAGATTGATCTCTTTTGAAAATGATATTATCAAGTTGCTTAATTTTCTTTTCTAAAGCAATTTCTCTATCAATATTTCTATTTTCTTCCATTTTTAAATACTTTTTGAGATTAGAAATTGTTTTCATTAAAGAATCATTTTTTTCTTGCACATGTTTAGAAGAGTTGCTTAAGGACTTACAATCTCGGCATACTGTTCCATTTGACCTAAAAAAATTGGTTCAAATATTTTGCAGTTCTTTTAAAACTTAACCTCTTCTTTATATCTGTCACGCTCTCGGTAGTCAAAGGCTTTATTGTCACTTTTTATATTCCAATTAACAGTGGTGCAGTGTAATGCCACTTGGGTATGTTAATTGTTGCAAAACAGAGATAAACATCAGGACATCTTGTTGTGCAGGAAAGTTTAGAATGTCCTGGACATTTTCCTGTTGTGTTTTCTCCTCAATACTTGAGAATAAGGAATGATATTGCTATCACTGGTTATTTCAGTTTCTGTCTGATTCACATCATTAAGACCTGTTCGAGAATACGTCATTATCTGCTCACTATTGATTGAATTGAATCATAGTCAGATTAACAGATTGTGTAACCTCAGTGAGTGCATCGAGCATCCTGGAAAGATTCGCCATGAGAGCAATCTTGGCTTAGTTGAGTTCATCACAATCAGAGTCATAGGCATCCAGATTATCGACTTGATAAGCAGCATTGTAGGTAATGACAGTCTGAGAGGTTTGAGTATCAAGAAGTCCTGGATCTGCCAAAAATGCTATTTCTTCCTCTGTTAGCAGACTTTGACACTGCTTGAGCTTGAACCAACAACCCTTTATCCATTGAAACCATGTTCATCCTTTTTTCTCTTGGTTTAGTACACTGCTTGAAAATATGACCCTCCCCTTTGTAGTTGTAACAAAGTAACAGTCCATATGTTCCCCCCTTTTGTTGCTTTCCACTGTTCCAGTGTATATTTTCTTGTTGTTCTAGCCACGCATAAGTAGTTTGTCTCCCTGAACAGGTTCACATTTTACTTTTCTATTATAGATGGTAAAAAAAAAAAGCCCCTTGTTACGAGGGATTGACGAAGTCCTTAAGCTGATTGTTGGACGTAAGGACACCATGATGTAACAACAGCAGTTAGATGACAACATGTGAATGCGGCATCAATTGGATCATCCCCTTTCTAGAACACTGGAACAATTAGACCAGAGTCTGGTTGGGAAAATTCAGATTGTTGATGTTGGTAAGTTGTGGGAACATATTCCAATTATAGGATGAATGATTGTGGAGAATAAACGTTGTGTAAAACTGAGGATTGGTACTCATTTGATGGATAAGTGATTAAAAGAGGTGTTGATTGACTGGTTCTGAATTGTTTAGTCTGATAAGGTGTTACAAATTGTGAAGACGGATATGGTGAAATATGATGTTGAAGTTGAGAGTTCGGAAGAGAGTGCAGATGAGATTGATAAGTTGACAGAGGTAATTGTGAGATGCAATATAGCAAGAGATCAGAGTTTACTTCATAAGCATCAAACCGAACTTCATTATTTGCATGTCTTTCCGTGTTATTGCATTAAGCATGAAGCTGATCAACATTGGTATATGCAAGTCTTTGCCCATTTAACATCAGAACAAATTGCCTCCATTCATCATGAAGAGGTGATTTAAAAACTTAGTGTTAACTTGAAATTGCTTCCAATGGCAATCTTGTAGATGTTCATATCATTGAGCAACAGAGTGAACCTCAAGTAGTACTCAAGTAACGACTCTCCTTTCTTGTAGGTAAACTTATCGAATTCATCGTACAGCTTGCACTCTCGTTCTTGTTTCGTTAACGACGTTCCTTGCATTAGCAGTTTAATCTTCTCCCAAAGATCTTTTTGCTATACGGTGTTGACTCACAAGAGCATAAATTTCAGTTGGAAGGCCTTGGTGAATGATATTAATTGCTTTGATATCACAATCAGCTTGAATGGCTTCAGCGGGAGTATATTTCGTATATTCCTTAATCCTTGTTACACCTCCATTGTGAAGATGGCCAAATGAGTGGAACCTTTTTCAAACAGGCAAGAATCATTCTTCCATGTGGCCTATTCATCATATAAAGTTCCATTCGGCTCTTCTAAGAATCATACAAGTGTTTTTTAAGCATTGGTGGTTTGTTCTCTCTTCCTGAAAGAAGTGACTTATCGGCAAGAGTCATCATTGTGGTATCAAAAAGATTACGAATTGATCGATTGGTGGTGGAAAGAAATTGTGTTGTGTTTGTTGAGTCTTGATTTTACAATTCTCGAGACAAAACCAGGAAAACAATTTAATGTTTCACTAGATTTTTACAAGTCAAAGAAAATCACCGTATATTTAGAATTTGAGTTAGTATAGTCTTTTTTAAATGGAATTGACTAGTTTTCGGTCAGATTGTCTATGTTCGTTGTTCACTAGTTCGTTTCCTCTTGTTCGGGTTCAAACAGGTTTCGGATCTGTCACAATTCGGTTCACAGATTCGGTCACTAGTTCGATTGTCAACTAACAAATTAGTTTCGTCCAACTGAAGTAAACTCGTTCGGTTCCAACTAGAGAAACTAGTTCGGTTGATCTTGTTCGGTTCCATCTAAAGTTACTAGTTCGGTTCACTAGTTTGGTTCCAATCTAACAAAACTAGTTCGGTTCAAACTGAAGTAAACTCGTTCGGTTCCAAGGGATAAATTAACTAGAGAAACAAGTTTCGGTTGATCATGTTCTGGTTCCCAACTAAAGTTTACTAGTTCCGGTTCACAGTTCGGTTTCCAAACTAACACAACTATTTCAGTTCCAACTAAGTAAACTCGTTTGGTTTTCCTTGTTCGGAATATCCAACTACTGACAGCTACGTCGGTTACAACTAGTATTACGTCCCGCAAATTTTTAAAAACAAAAAACAAACCACATTTTTGAATGGTTTTTAGCAAAAATTCTTGTACAACTAGTGTTACTAACCCTATAGGAACAATAAAAATGAAAACTTTAAGGTTTTTACGCCAAAAAAATTTGAATCAAAAATTTTGTTCTTTATAAAGATTTTGAACACAAATCACAAGACAAACATAAAAACTAAACACACCACTCCATGGCTCTTGATACGTATTGAAGAAACATGTAATCTAATGATCTACCAAGAACAAGAGTGAGATGTGGGTTGTGATGTTAGAGAGAGAGAATGGATGGAAAATGGATGAAGTTTATTATGTGTGAAATATGGAAAATGAAACAACCAACCCCTCTCCAAGGCTAGGAGAGGGTTTATATAGTCCTATAGGCCGGCCCATGGGCTATGATGGGCTTCTCATGGGTCTTGGGCCGGACTAGATTACTAATCTAATCATTACATAAACTACGAGCTTAGACCTGTTACAACTTGGAAGTGACCGACACTTTTTGTGTTTCCAACACAACGAAAGTCTTATTAGGAGAAAACCCATGTCCTGTAAAAATCTGCCTACCAGGTTTCTGAGTATGACTCTTTTGATCTGCGAGTTTGTTATTGTTTCTGGTCTTATGGGATTGAGTCTTTACACGTGAATTCACTTCCTTTAGGAGTTTTGTTATGCACGCATCATGATTTGCATTAAAGACACATTTATGACATGTAGAATCCCTTGCTTTGTGGTTGTCATTGTTTCCTAAAGGTCGCATAGAATAAAATGTATGTGAGATTTCATCCAAGGTAAAATCATGACACTCCATGATCACAACATATATATAAAGTGAGATCACGTCATGCAGAGGTATAAGGTGAGAGCAACCATGGCATAAATAAATCGACATCATACAGTAGCATGTTCATAACCAACAATGTAGATTAATACTTAATACATCGTTTTACCTGAATAAAAGAGTACAAGCTTTTCATTAATGCTACCAACCGAGTGTTACTCAAGTTTAGTGGGATACAATACAAATGGAGCTACACTGACTAATCTATCTGTCTATGGGCCAGAGTGCCTCTCAGGGTTCTAGATGCTAGCCTATATGTAATCCCCAAGTGGCTTAATATGTTATGGTGGTGGTAGTGATGAAGAGAGTGGTCTAGATCTCTTACGAGATGAAGGTGGTAAATCTGATGAAAGTAGTGGATATCGGTAGGTGACTGTGGTACGGGTCTCATGGGTGAGGTAGTACTCTCATTGTTAGAATCAGATATGATGACAAACGAAGTGAATACTTCGGCACGTGGTGTAGTAGTAGCAAGAAAGAAAAATGTAGGACAAGGTGTGGTCGTGGCGTTGTGACAATTCAGGGCTTTATGTAAGTATAGTATGTAAGATAAACGTGACATGGCGAAATGGCATGCATCATAGTATGAATGGGCGATGGTATGAATGAGTGATGGTATAATATTATATAAGATAGATTAGTGTCTAGATAATGTTTAGGACATACGAGTTTATAGCATACTTTGTCCTAAGAGATGCTCTAGTATTTATATAATAACTCTTATATAAACAAGTGTAAAATATACGCAAGGTAGGGTAGGTATATATATATGATAAGGTATGTACGTATATAAATTACGTAAGCATTTAGTATAATTAACAAATGCAACTCAATAGTGTATGTGTCCCGTGAAAAACTTTTGTATGATGCAATGTTTGAAAATGGTTATAGTCCAAGTAAAAAAAACATTTGACCTGGTTCTCTATAACCTAGGCTCTTGATGCCAATCTGTAACACCCCCAAAATGGGTCGCAGCGGAATATGGGTCTGAGAGTGTTACTTCATAGATCAATAGCACAAGATATGAGAACGACCTCTATATGAGTCGTTAAAAATTGATACATTGGATTAAATAAACTTGTTTGTTACAATAGCCCGAAGCTTAAATTGTTCATCCATGAAAAGTAAAGATTTTAAGACATAACAGATATTCCCAAAATGTAATGCACCCAAATCTTTATAGTAATGACTCCAAAATGGTGACCACCAATGTATCCTTGTTTCTCATACCTTATTGACCTGAGAAAAACATGCTTTAAAACGTCAACATAAAGTTGGTGAATTCACAGGTTTAATAAATGTATAAAATAAGACCGCAAGATTTCCGATGTAAGACATGTAACACATACAATATCTCAAAAGTAATTACGAAGTGCGCTAAGCTCATGACACCGAAGCTCGACATCTATGTATGCAAATTAATGCACATAATGTGCCCGTGTAGATGTTCAAACCCGCAATATCCAAATTGTTCCGACATGTATACATTCTTTGTTTTAGTACATTCAAAACTGGTGAGCGCTACTCACCCGAACGGGGATGTCAATCCCAAATAGATCTATTCATAACATTCGCGCTCGCTAACTAGCAATTGACAGTTCATGATAGTGGGCAATAGTGGGTTTAGCTACTTAGGCCAACTCGTAATATGTTTAAAAGAGTACTTGCGTCCAAATGTAAAACAATGCATGTTTCTCACCCCAAAGTTGTAAAACAATATAATTGTGTAAAAGCGGGGCTATGAACTCACCGTAAGTGAATGATTGATTATCTAAATCAAATAAGTGAATCGTCTCGGCAATCCGAATGCAACCTAATTAATTATAGGCCGTATGAGTATAATGTATTTCATATAAATAAAACATCACATGTTGTATAGCTACACCACCACCTAATAGTTTTTATTAATTATTTAAAAGTTAAAACAATAATTAACTCGTACTTTGTTAAATGAAAGTGTGTGTACTTGTATCCGTAAGAAAATATTATTTTCGTTTACTAATGTACTATTTGGAAAAATATAGGATTAAATGTTTTTATTGATTACATAATGATATTTCATTATTAGTTTAGTTGTTTTATAAAACAATATATAAAAGTGAAAGTAATGCGCGCGAGTTTTAAAACTTCATATCTTTATCGTTTCGACTCCGTTTTATACGTTTCTTATGTCCACGTCTCCGTATTAAAATGATTTATCAAAATATCATATTTATAAAGTTTAACCCACTGATGAACAGTAACTTTTACTGTTCATCACAGTTTAGTTATAGTTCCGTTTCTCGAGATCCTTATGTCCTTGGATTAGTATTAAGAAAATTTATCAAAATATTAAATTTATAAAATTTAAATCCCTGATGAACAGTAGTATTTACTATTCACAGCAGTTTATAAAAATATTTTTATAGAATTAAATATATATATATCTTGTAAACTACGTAACTAATTCGTTATAATTCCGTTTTTCGAGTTCTTTATGTCCGTGGGTTCGTATTAAGGAAAATTATCAAAATATTATATTTATACAATTTATACCCCTGATGAACAGTAACTTTTACTGTTCATCACAGTTTATAAAACTATTTTTATAAAACTAATTATTTGTAACTTAATTAAATCATAATTCGTTCGTTATAGTTCCGTTTCTCGAGATCCTTATGTCCTTGGATTAGTATTAAGAAAATTTATCAAAATATTAAATTTATAAAATTTAAATCCCTGATGAACAGTAGTATTTACTATTCACAGCAGTTTATAAAAATATTTTTATAGAATTAAATATATATATCTTGTAAACTACGTAACTTGTTCGTTATAATTCCGTTTTTCGAGTTCCTTACATGCTCACGATCCTTGTAAAGAGCACTATATTTATAAAATATAAAACATAGGATTTATATTTCGAATCCCAACAGTAGCTAATTAATAAAATTAGGGTTTTCAATTTAATAAGCTAGTTTGTAATTATTTTTACTTAAAGATCTTGTACCGTAATTTCACCAAGTGTTGTACCATATATTTCATATGTATTTAGTCCCTTAAATGTCCATGTCCTTTGTCCATATGAAATCATCATATACTTTATATAACTTTAAAATAAAACTAGGTGGTGATTAACTAATGCAACAAATATGTATACAATAGAAAATAAATAAACGAGTATTGAAAACTTTAAATAGACCTTATAGAAATCAAGTAGGATGATGAACACAAGATGTAAACCCCAAACAAGCCTTCAAAATCAAAACCCTAATCAAGAAAACCCTAAATATGTTTTCTTGATTAATCCTTGTTAAACCCGAATCCAAGCTTCCCAACACCTTGAGTAGTCTTAGATAACCTTACAATGAACACTTGAATGCTTGGATTGCCTTGGATGTAAAATAAAAATGAAACCCTAAAATATATATGAATGCCATGGGTTTTGAGCACAAAAAGAGGGTTTTGTACTTTGGTTTTTCTTGTATGAAAGTGTAAAAGGGTTAAGGACTTAGGGCTTGCTTTATATAGCACTTTAGGAAACCATAAACTAGCTTAATGAAACCATGGAAGCTTAGTTGGTTTAAGGACAAGGGATTAGACAATTACTAGTAACTTGGGTCCAAGTACCACTTTGTGTAAGGATTTATAAGTTGTAAGAAAGGTTTAATAGGAATTAAATGAATTATTTCATGTATAAGAACCCATGTCCGGTTCTAAGATGGTATAAGTGAGAAAAATAATTAAATTTTGAGTATTGGGTATAAACGTGGGTATTTGTTTAAGTGTAGATGTTACAGCAACTAGCTAAGGTGCTAGCTGTTGTAGCTACTAATGAGCCAAGTCATTATCTATTCATTTTGTACTGTTGGTGTTGCTTGAGGACACAAAGGCTATGTTTTGTGTGTTTGGGCTTGTGCTTGATGTCCCTTTGACCTCTGGTTCATAGATCTTTAGGTTGTTGTAAAAATCATCCAAGCTTAATGTATCTATGTCAGGCTTGTTCCTCCAACACCAATGGTCTCTAGGTGTGTTCATTCTGTGACTGACTTATAAAGATAACTTTGAAATTCACATCTTTTTGTGAGATACTTTCACCACGAATCTCCAACTGACTGATAAACTTTTGAAGCCTATCAAAGGTTTGATCTAACACCTCTGAGCTAGATGCTGTAAAATTTTCATACTGCTGCTTAAGAAGATTCCTCTAAGTCTTTTTAGTAGCAGCATTCCCTCTAAACCTCTTCTCAACAGCCTGCAGTAGTGACTTGGCATCTTTGATGGAGTTAAACTTCAATTGATGTTCATTAGGGATGCCTATCAATAAAGTGCTTCTTGCCTTCAACTCTAACCTCCTTTGTGCCTTCTCTTTAGTAGTTGTAGGTCGTATTACTTTCTTAGCACCTTCCACAACTGTTGTTTTTGGTGCAGTGTTTCCATTCTCTATGACTTCACATAGAGCATAGTCTATCATTTGTATGTACTGCTCAATCCTCATCCTCCATAACTCAAACTCACCTGGTTTGAGCATAGGCACTTTTGATGCAGCCACAAAGTGTGGTGAGTCTTGATCCATGTCTTCTATCAAAAACGGTTTCTTCCTATTCAAAGCTTCTCAAAGCAACAAGCTCTAATACCACTTGTTGATCCCACTTGAATGGATCTTGAATTCCTTAGCTTATGTAAGGTTTAGTTATGCAAGATAAATCCTACACAACTATAGTAGAAACTTTATATAATATATCAAAGATTATGTGGAATCTAATCTTTGATCAATAATAAGAATATGCAATAGAATAGTAATTCTAATGGATACACAGATTAAGAAACAAAGATTCAATATATTAATACGAATACTCTAACTAGTATTAGGGTTACAAACCTTGAAGCTGTGACAATTCTATGAATGACTCGTTTTGGTACATAGAATTCTATACCCTAGGACTCTTTTTACACAAGGTGTCCTTAACCGGCTTGCAATATTTTCCTTTTTATCATGATCTTCTAAACAAATAATTATAATATTTTCTTTTACAAAAATTCTTCATAACATATCACATACAGCAATCTTATTCTTTTTCTGTCTGAGCAGTCTTTATCTCTTCTCTGTCAACATAAACTCTTTCAGTAGTCTTAATCTTTCAGCAGTTGTAACTTTGTACCAGCAGTATTAACTCTGAACAAGCAGTAGTAACTTCTACACCAACAACATTAATTGTGTACAAGTAGTAGTAACTACTTAGAATATTTTTCTTTAATCTTTACCAACAGTACTAACTTTACTCTAGCAGTACTAACTTTACTATAGCAGTACTAACATATACTAGCAGTACTAAGTTACACTAGCAGTAGTAACTAAGTTACACTAGCAGTAGTAATATACACTAGCAGTAGTAACTAGCAGTACTAACTACTTAGCATAATTTTCATTAAGATTACTGAACAGCACTAAGTTTTCCTTAGCAGCAGTAACTCTAACCTTAGCAGCAGTAACTTCAAGAACATCAAGAAGTCTTTTAATCCCAACAATGATAACACACCCATGTCTCATGAAGAAGAAGAAAATTTTATGCAAACCTTTCGACGTACCCGTTTTTACAATGATTATCATGACTGTGACTCAAATTGTGATAGTTGGCATTCAAGCGGAAGATCTGATTACAACCGAGACTACCATAGATAAAACACCGATGATAAACCTGACCTATAAAAACAATTAAGCGATTTTATAAAATCTCAACAATTAACAAATGTTTTTGTCAAAGAAACATTCATGGATCTCAAAACCAAATTAGAAACAACCACCAAAAACCATCAAGCATCAATCCAAAACTTAGAAGCAAAGTTTGACAGACTTGCTGACAAGCAATCTGCTCGACCTTCTGGATCTCTTCCAAGTAACACTCAACCAAATCCCATAGGAAGCTCATCCAGACCCTATTAACAGCCTCAAGCTCAAAACAAGCATGTGAATGTCGTATTTACAAGAAGTTGCAGGAGCTATGACCCACCTACCAACCTAAATGATTCTCAAAATTAGAATGATTCTCAGACTCCTATTGATCTCAATAGTGATGATGAAAGCAAAGAACCAACACCTCAACCGTAGACGCCAAAACCAAACAAAGAAACACCTATTCCTAAACCATACAAACCGAGAATCCCATACCCCAAAGAAAAGAGAAAATGGAAGCACAATATGGCAAATTTCTCGATATGATTTATGTCGTTCGAATCAACGTACCCCTTATTGACGTTTTAGCAGGCATGCGAAACTATGGCAAGTTTCTCAAAGAACTTGTTAGCAACAAACACAAGTTAGAACAAATCTCTTCAGCTTTTTTTATCGATGAGTGCTCAGCTATCATTCAAAACAAGGTTCCACCTAAATTTAGAGACCCTGGAAGTTTTCTTATTCTATGCGATTTTAGTAAAACTTTCTCTTGCAACACCTTGGCTGATCTTCGCGCTAGCATTAATCTCATGTCATATTCTCTGTAAGAAAATACTCTTACACTAACCAAAATGAGTGTACGCTTAACAGACAGATCATTCTAATACTTTTTTGAATGCTAAAATAGGCTAGTCGAAGTTGGTAAATTCACCTTTCCTGTGGATTTTGTTATCCTTGAAATAGAGGAAGATAGCAAAGTTCCCCTGGTCTTAGGAAGACCTTTTATACATACCGCAGATGCAGTAATCCGCGTTAAACAAAAACAGATTAGATTATTTAAAGCAACAATTAAAATGGACAATTAAAAACTAATACGGGAAACAAATAAAATGTGACAATTAAGCAAGTAAATTAATTTCAATCCCTAAAAATGTAAACTAAAATTATAAACCTAACCCTAATTATTCATTAAAACTAAATAAAACTAATTAATAACTAACTGTGTTAAAGTCTTAAGGAATAACGGGGCTAAAACACTTAACGGGCAACGATTAACTAAGAAACAACTAAAACAGAAAAATTACAAGAATGGTCCCTGAGGACCTAACCCGATAACAACTAAAGTCTAATTACAAGCTCAAATTTTAAAAGTGCTTATCATTAAAAACTTGAAAGAGCAAAGTTGTAAAGGAAGCTAGTAGGAACAAAATAAATAAAAGCTACTTGGGCTGAAAATAACAAATAAGCTCAATAAGAGCTTATTTCTAAACTGACCTCAGAAAGGAGGCCTTCACTCTTGGTTTTAGAAAATAAGCTATAAAAGACTCAAAATTAATTCAAAATGAAAAAGAAAACAAGTTCTAATTAGCTTATGACTAGCTTAAGCTAAATAAGAAAAGAAAATAGAGCTAGAAACCCTTTTAAGCTACTAAAATTAATCATGAACTAGGCAAACTCAGAAAACAAAAGCAATAAGCAAAAATCTAATTAATCTAAAATACTCAAATAGAAAATCTAGACTTTGAGCTACTGAAAACTTATAAAACTGATTATTATCTATCTATTTAAACTATAACTTCTACCATCTTAAGCTGAGATTCAAAATTTATTAAGCTAAATTACTAACCTACTGTTTTTGGTTTTTCAAGTATTTTTAAGATTTTGAAAGCTAAATTAAATTAGGTAAATAAGCTAGAAAATGAAATTTAAGTCCTAATCTATATTAAGCTATAACTAAACTAAAAGATACTAAAAGATAAGCTATTAAATCCTACAATTGCTGGCTTAAATTGGGATTTGAATATCAGCAATACTAACTAACTTAGTACTGCTGATGCAGAGATCTTTTTAACAGCTGAATAGGCTAAGAAAATAAGCAGTAAAATGAAAACTAAAACCTAAACTATATTAAGCTATATCTAAATTACTTCTAACTTAAGTTTAAAAACCTAAATCCTACTTTTACTTAACTAAGAACTAGTCTAAAAGTGACAGTACTAACTGTGACAGCAGTACTAACTTTTTAGTTAGTACTGGTGCACTTTGCACAAATGCAAACCAAGAGTGCAGGTTTCCTAAAGGAAATCCTGAACTAAGACACACTCAAATAGAGTGTATAAACAAAGTTCAAGCAATATCTAAGCCTTAGAGGGCTTAGATCAACAATTGCACAAGTGAAATTCAAAGGAAAATTCCCTTGGTGCTAGAACCAACATAATAAACCATAACTTTTTCTTACATTACTTAAAAAGAAAATTACAAGATTAAAAGCACCATTAAGCTAGAAATTAAAATTTAAGCTACAACTAAATTAAGCTACGACTAGATAAAAAAACTACATAGCACCAAACACCCTTTTAAGACTAAGACAGTTTTGATTAGGCTACTAAATTTGAAATCTAGTAAACAAGTGCTTATTACCAACAATTAACAATTAAAACACTTAATAAGCATGACTTAAATAATACTAATAAATATGCAATAATCTAAGACCTTAAGCTATTTAACTATATTATTGTGTTTTTAGAGGTTTTTAAGAGAAATTATACAAAATCTATGATTTAAACTAAGAAATTAAAAACAGAAAAACAACTATGATGAATTAGGCTAATAAAACTCAAATAACACAATAGCAAAGAGAATAAGCAAATAAGCAGATCTAAATATAGAAAGCAATGAGATCACTATTTAAAGCTAGAATAAAAGGAAATTAAAGAGAAACTTACAAACTCCTCTAGCTAAACAAGAGGACCAATAAAGGCAGCTACAAGCTCTCCTAGCTTATGAATAAGCTAGGAGTTAAGTCCTTGAGAACCCTTCCATGTTTGGTTCTCCTTCCAACAAGCACATAATCATAAGTTAAGTAAGAGATTAAAGTTTAGATATGATTAATTCTGAATTCAATAAGCCTCTATTTCAGCTTATAGACTGAAGACAAAAAAAAGGCTTTTAATGAGCTTTAATAGCTATTGAGACCACTTGGCTTATTAAGATAGCTTATGAAAAAGAAATTTGGAGAGATTAAGAAAAACTAAATTTCATTAATAAAAAGCTTTCTTACATTACTTAAAAGGAAAATTACAAGATTAAAAACACCATTAAGCTAGAAATTAAAATTTAAGCTACAACTAAATTAAGCACTACTAGATTAAAAAAAAACTCCTTCCGTGTGTGTGAAGAGTGAGGCTTATTTATAGCTGAGCCATGAAGATTCAAGCCCTCTGCCTTGCTCTCCAAACTTTCAATCTCACCAATCATTTCTTCAACATTTGAGCTTCTATTGTTGGCCGTTTATCATTTTCTATGGACACACGAGGGATAGGCCAGCATGACCATTCTCTTTTGTGGACGCTTGTGCTTCTTTGGTGTTTTTAGCACAAAAACCCACATTCCATTGTGCTTTCACCATTGCTACGTGGCATAAGCTTGATAGAGGGATACTTAGACATTGATTTGACTAATCTCTCCCTGCCATCTTGTAAACGATCACTTGAATTGACCTAAACACCCTTTAATTTCTATTTGCCCCTTGTTTTTAACTGAGGGTGAAAGTAGGACAATGGGTGAATAGTAACTTTTAGCGCCCTTTCTTTATAACTGAAAATGGTTAAAAGTCGTTTAACTTTTAGAGAATGACACAAATGGCCCTTGTCTTTCTTTTCTTCTTTTCTCGTTTATAAAAGGGTTTGGGAATTTGCAAGTTTAGTCCTTGTGGACTTTTATTGACCATGATTGACTTTTCTTTGACTAGATTTGACTGAGGCTTGACTTTTCTGGCTTTGGCTTCTTTTTGTACTCTTCTGATTCTCGTGTCCGTGCTTGCTCGTTTTTTGACTGTTTTCATGTGATTTCTGATATATCCGTACCTGCATACACAAAACACAAATACAAGCATATTTTTGCCATTTTTGGTCTGTTTTGGGTTTATTTGGGTTGTTTTAGGTACAAACGGATATGTGTATTCTACACTTATCATTATCTCTTAGGAAGATGCAAATCAGAAGTTGTTGAGAAGTCTACCATCAACTTGGAACAATATTGCTTTAATCATGAGAAACAAATCTGATCTAGACACAATGAGCATGGATGATTTGTACAACAATTTGAAGGTGTATGAAGCTGAGATTAAAGGCCAATCAAGCTCAAGCTCAAACTCTCAGAATGTAGCTTTTGTATCTTTAGAAAACACTAGCAGTACTAATGAAGCAGTTAATACTGCTCATGATGTTACTACTGCTAGTTCACAGAGACAAACTTCTTCCTTAACTTATGCTGATGATGTCATATTTTTCTTCTTTGCTAATCAATCTAATAGTCCACAATTGAACAATGAAGATCTGGAGCAGATTGATATTGATGATCTTGAAGAGATGGATCTCAAATGGCAGGTGGCCATGCTTACTATGAGGGTAAAAATATTTTTAAAGAAGACAGGAACAAATTTGAACTTCAATGGCAAAGAAACTGTTGGCTTTGATAAGACAAAGGTTGAATGTTACAACTGCCACAGGAGAAGTCACTTTGTTAGAGAATGCAGGGCACCAAGGAATTAGGGGAACAGAAATGGAGATGCTCCAAGAAGGAATGCATCGGTAGATACATCTACTACAAATGCCTTGGTTGTTCAAGATAGGATAGGTGGTTATGATTGGAGCTTTCAGGCTGAAGAAGGCA
>BQNB010081763.1:568-29530 GCA_026074375.1 Tanacetum coccineum
GGATTAGGAAAGGGAAAATAATTGTTGTTAAATAAAAAGAACAAAACAAATAGATTAAGTCCAAAACAAATAAGGCACAGTGTTGCTAGTACTTTCCCGACCGTACCCATAATAAAGACACATAAATACATACATAAATGTCTTGATCATATATCAACAAAAACAACCTTAGTTGGCATTCTCGTAACGGTCAACTCCTAATCATCCATACTATACATACTTTACAACATTAGTGGTGATATCGACCACTTGTTTGAAAGAAATACATGGTTGGTTTATTTCGACCAACATACAACAATACTCTACATAATTACTTTTTTTATATTTTACATTTTTTCTAATTTTTTTAAGCATATATACACTGCGAATTTCGGTGTAATTTCACCATCTTCACGATTACAATAAATCCGGATAATTTTTCCATTCTCCTTCATACTTCAGATGTAAATAATAATTTGTGAAAGTAGTAAAACACACTAAGAAATTGAGATTTTTAAAATATACACTACTTTCACATTCTCATTGCATTGTGCAATTTTTCTGACCTATCCGTAGATAGAAATTTTTTTGCATTGTGACATAGGAAATACAATACTTTACACAAAAGCAACGAGCAACCGATTAAAGACTTAATCTAATAGGGTAGGCTAAGGTGTAACGAAACAAATATTTTGGTGTAAAAAAAGAATGGAATGGCTCAGCAGATTTTTCTAGGGGAATCTTACTCTTAAAATGCGAGTAAACAAAAGGATTTATACGGGGGTTAACTAACCAGTGTAGTTAGTTAATATCACAATATATATATACTTTTTAGGCGTAATCCTAGAAATTTACCTGTTTAGAAAATGTCACTCCATCTATTTAAAACAGTACTTATTATTGTGGTCTCGAATATATATACCAAGCCAAGTTTTAAAGTCTACAACATCATCGACACACTTATAATTTTGTGGAATTTGGGTAAACATTTGGAAATGGATAAGGCTAAATTCTCACAATATCTAACAAGGGTTATCTGTGCTGGTTATGTAACTAATAATTTTACAAAAGTATGCTTGAAACAATTTTAAATTTAGGCATAATTTAAGCATTTTATTGTATAAATATAGACAAGTAAGCGTTCTAATTCTCCTCCCCTCACTTGAAGTATACAACGCCCTCGTTGTATAAATATAACATTAAAATGGGAAATTAAAAGAATTAGAATGAGAAACTCCCTGGGATTTGCTCGGTATGATCCTCCATGTTCTGTTTAGGAGCAAGAATTTATGTTGTGAATGCGGGTCTGGATGCCAGCATGACTACAACACACAGAATTCCAGAATATAAATACTCCACCAAAAGTCATCATTTTCATTTAGTAAGGTCCTGTATAAAATATAGGAAACACAAATGCAATTCTATCTCGGGTATTCTATGGTTAGAAAATAAAAAACAAAAATGAAAAATTGTGCAGGAACTCGATACGTCGTATCCTAAAACATGGATACGCCGTATAGAGACTGTTGGGATTAAAAGCTTCTTAATGCTGTTTGGAAGTAACTGCTGCTAAGGTTAGAGTTACTACTGCTAGTATATATTACTACTGCTAATGAAAGTTAAGATTGCTCAGAGACTTAGAAGAAATACTACTAAGTAGTTAATATTGCTAGTATAAAAGTTACTACTGCTAGTGTAACTTAGTACTGCTGGTGAAGAATGAAGAAAATATTCTAAGTAGTTACTACTGCTTGTACACAGTTGGTGCTGCTGGAATAAAAGTTAATGCTGCTACTTACAACTGCTGAAGGATTACAACTACTAGAATAGTTTTTACTGTCAGAAGGATAAAGACAAGAGAAATGATTAAGATGAAGATTGTTTATCAAGATTACTTACGAGATAAGTATGAGATGTTTTTGTAAAAGATACGTATAAGTTATTTGTTTAGAAGATCATGATAACTTAGGAAAATATTGTAAGCTAGTTAGGACTCCTTGATGTATAAAAGAAGGTCCTATGGTATAGAGTTTAGTGTACCAAACATTCATACACATTCATACATTTTGATATATAGCTACTCGTGTTATTGATAATAATATTGGAGCTTTTTAGTGATATCATTATTCATACATTGTTTATACAATTTACTGTTTCTTTTATATTCTTCTAAGCATTAAAGAGAAGATTCCGCATACTCTTTAGTATTCACAAAGTTTCTACCATAGTTGTTTTGGATTTATCTAGAGTAACTTAACCTTTACAAGCTACGGAATCGATCTTAAGTTGGGATCAACAAGTGGTATCAGAGCTTGTGTTCTGAAACTTTGATCTAGAAGAAACTAACAAGAAGAACTCTTTACTCACAAGGAAGAGATGGATCTAGAAACTGCTTAAATCACTACAACTGCAAAGTTACCCACTCTCAAACAGGGTGAATATAATATGTGGAGGCTAAGGATTGAGCAATACTTTCAAGTACAATACTATACTCTATGGGATGTATAGAGAATTAAAACCCATTCAAACCTGCAGATAAAACAACACTAATGATGATGGTTACCTCAATACATACAATACCAGGTCTTGTAACTACTAAAGAAAAGATTCAAAAGAAGAATGATACGAAGGCACGAAGTATGTTACTGATGGCACTTCCTAATGAACATCTAATGACCTTTAATCAGTACAAAGATGCTAAGACCTTGTTAGTGCTATACCAAACAAGATTTTGGTGGTAATGATGTCTCAAAGAAGATCAGAAGATCTTCTAAGCAATTGATTATGAGAACTTTAGTTTTCCAAGCACAGAGTCTCTTGACTATATTTTTAACAAGCTTCAGAAGATTGTAAGTCAGCTGGCTATCTTGGGTGAAAATATCTCACAAGAAGATCTTAATTTGAAATTTTTAAGAAGTCTGCTTTCTGAGTGGAATACTCATGTTGTGGTCTGGAGGAATAAACCTGATCTAGACACAGTGAGATTTGATGATCTCTACAATAATTTTAAGATTGTTGAACAAGAGGATAAAAGAACTGCAAGCTCAAGCTCAAGCTCAAGTTCTCAGAATATGGCTTTTAAAATGGCAGTTAGCATTGCTAAGCATGAGGATAAAAGGTTTTTCTAGAAAACTGGTAGGAAAATCACTATCAATGGAAGTAATATAGCTGGATATGACAAATCCAAAGTGGAGTGTTTCAACTGTCACAAGATGGGACACTTTGCAAGGGAATGCAAAGAACCTAGAAACCAAGATAACCGAAACAGGAATCAAGACAGCTCTAGAAGGACTGTAAATGTAGAAGAAATTTCTTCTAAAGCCATGTTGGCTATTGATTGAGCTGGTTTTGACTGGAGCTATATGACAGATGATGAAATCTCTACAAACATGGCTCTTATGGCTTTTTTAGACTCTGAGGTACATAATGACAAAACTTGTTCAAAAACCTGTCTAAAAAGCATTGAAAACTCTTAAACTCAACTGATGATTTAAGAGTAGGTTTAACCAATTTGTGTTCAATTTTAGCCAAAAATTATAAAAGAGGGTTTGCATTTGTAGAAGAGCAACTTGTCTTTTACCAAAAAGAATGAGGTTTTTTTTTTTGTGAGCAACTTGTTGTCCTTAAAAAGAGAATTTATCTCATATAAAGGACTTTGAATTAGTATTGCTTTTTAACGTTGACGTTAGAAAAGCTTAAGCAAGAAAAAGGAACCAATCAACCTTAAAATTGACAAATTTGATAATGCTTCATTAAGAGTTCTAGACAATTAATTATGGGAGTGAGCATACCTACCTAAAAAGATAAAGGGATCTGGGGTTATGTAAGCTTTATAAGCTGTTTCTACCTCCTCACTTACAGGGTTTTATTTTCACCCAAACCTTGATCTTGTCCAACTCTGGGTCTAGAGGAGTCTCAAATTGCACGATGTCTAATTGAAGGTATTGACCTAAAAGTAGACTAGTAAAGAATGTCAGTAAATCGCTTTACTTCTAATTGGCTAGGGAATCTCCTGTGCCCCAATGGTTAAGGAAGTTTGGTGATATCACGATATGTATTAGAAAGGAAAATGTTTTTCCTGCTGTTGCTAAGAATAGAATTTGTTAGAGCTAAACAACAGAAAATACAAGTTAGGAAACCAATTATGTATTGTTGAGATGTAAAGGTCAAAGGTCTAGGGGAAATCAAAGAAACTGAATATTTTGAAGTCCCAAACAGATAGTGAAATGTAACTTTGTGATGTACAATAAAGCCTTGTTTTGTTTTCTGTTCGGAAGGTTTGTTAACCATGTGCAGGGCTAACTGCAATTATCCATCAAGGAAAAAAGGTGGGGTATCTGGGAATTAATTATACTTAAGGGTGGATTACAATTATTTTGCTAAAACAGTCTCACCCTAATGCTCACAGGAACATGGTTCCAAAAGCAGTTTTAATGAAAACTGGCCTAAAAGCAGTTAATACTACTATTTTTTATTTTTTGTTTTTTTTTTTTTTTTTTTTTTTTTTTTTTTTTTTTTTTTTTTTTTTTTTTTTTTTTTTTTTTTTTTTTTTTTTTTTTTTTTTTATTTTTTTTTTTTTTTTTTTTTTTTTTTTTTTTTTTTTTTTTTTTTTTTTATATTTCTTTTTTTTTTTTTTTTTAGGCATGTTAATACTGCTCATCCCAAAACTATAGTTTATAGTGCTAGACCAATGTCACATTTTTCTAAATCAGCACAATCAACTATAAAGAGGCCCTATCAAATAAGAACAACATTAACTAACAAAAATTTAGCCAAAAAGTTAATACTTGCTTAAGGTGTAAATTTTATATGCTCTAGGCCCAAAAGCAGTTAATACTGTTCTAGGGCCAAATTCAGCAGTGTAAGTGATTGTTAGTTATTGTTGTGAGGGTAAATCAGGTTTAAATGTTGTTAAAGCCTCAGGATGTTGGGTTGGAGTCCTAACAAACATTAATAGTGCCTACATTTACTTTGAAGAGACATTAATTATGTTGATGCACGATGGCAGATCCAAGCTCAGTGATTGATGGCTTGGGTCCCCAAAGGAAAATCTATTTTCCTTATTTTTATGTGCAGGGGTCATCCACAAAAAAAGAAGATCAAGGTTTGTTGACAGTGTTGCGCAAGTGTGTAGCTTAAAATATTGAGTTCCGAACAAGAAGTTCGTTCATTAGGAATCTTAGGTCTCGGTCATTTATTATTTATGTGTTGTAGTAGGTTTGAAGGATAAACGAGCTCGTGAACGTAAACGAATATTGTATGCATTTCGGACTAAGATCCATTGTAATCCTGAGCCCGGCCCATGTCAAACACCATTCGGCCTAACAAAGTCCATGTGGTGTAAGTATAAATACCCCTCTCCATGTGTGGAGAGGGTGTTGGTTCTCATTTGTTTCACACACACTTGTATGAATTAACCATTCCTTTCTCTCTCTTTATTTCTCTCTCTAACTCTCTCTAAAATTCTTTTCATATCTTCCTACTTATTTTCTTGTCCAAATGGTAAAGTGAAAGTGTATTCGGGTTCTGACATTTAGTATCACTCGCCACGGGTGGGTTTAGTGTCTTTGTTGTTGTGAACTTATTCGAGCTTATTGGTTCGGCTTTAAGAGCTTATTTCTTTTTCCTTTCTCTATTCAGTATAATTTTTTGTTGTTGTTTAACTATAACTTTTATGAGTTGGGCTCTCTAACTCGTTGGGCCAAAAAGTTTGTGTTCTCAACATCAAACGTTTTTTTATAAATTTGTTTTATAAAACTAGCGTTAATATCAGATATGTTAGAGAAAAAAAGACGTTGTGTTTTTGTTTTGTTCTTCATCTTTATAGTTATTGACTTATTGTTCTTCATTTTTTTTGCGTAGTTTTATTTTCTTTTCTCGTGCTTATTTAGTAGCTTAACAGTTTTTTTAAGCTTCCTAGAGCAAAAAGTTCGTAACTTATTTTCTTATTTTTAAGTCTTTGATAGCTTATTTGGTTTTTTTGTGGCTCTTTTGTTCGTGGCTTATTGGTTGAGCTTATTATTTGTAGTCCACGCGGTTTTGAGCAAGGAAACAAGACAAGAAAACAGCATTGCTATTATTTAGGATATGAGTTTTGTTGTTTCTCAAGAAGACAAAAACCAAGGACGTAGGAAGTGGAGTTTAGCACAAGGGAAGACAAGAACCGAACAACTTCTTGTCTTGTGGAACCGAACAACTCTGTCAACCGAACAACCGGTTTCCATGTTAGCACCGAACAACTTGTAACTTGTGTGAACCGAACAACTTGTAACTAGCGTGTACCGAACAACACGACTCTGCGTAATCGAACAACCTTGGAACCGAATAACCTTCGAACCGAACAACCTTGTGAGCCAAACAACTCATCAACCGATCAACTTGTATCTTTATAAACTGAACAACTCACAAGAATTTTGAACCGAACAACTGACAATCAAATGGAACTGATTGACTTGTTTTAAGTAATTTTTTAGTTTTACGGTTTCTTGTGACGTTAAACGACAAAAGTTAAGACATACACCATTGTGATCGTGACACAGTTTTGATCAACGTGGTATATTCATTTTTCACCGACGACAATCGTACGAGTCCGCGAGCTTAAAAACATAATCGTTGTTTTTTATATAAAATTTCATAACGAAGAACATATAAAATAGGAGGGAACGTGTGTTTTATTAACCATAATTTCGAATTTACACCTTTGGTCCCTGGATTTCAAGTTAAATTCATCATTCGTCCTTTGTTTGATGGTTAACCCTCATTGTTGTTGAATAACCACTTTTTTTTTAACCCCCCCCCAAACTTGTTTAAAGGGGTTTCCTCATAAGTTATAAATCAACCGTTAGTCCTCCAAAGTGAATCGTTTGAACACCGTTTATCCTTATTTGAGTTTTGGTCAATCGTTAATCATTTCAAGCTCAAAGTGTGTGCATCGTTTATCGTTTTAAGCTCATTTTTTGCCAATAAAAGTTCAAATTCTTTGACAACAACAACAATTTCACCAACAACAATTAATTATTCATTCACAATTTTTTCTTGATTTAGTAAAATCTTGTAAAAGTCGTTTCTTTTTACGGTTTAAGTCATAGATTTGTAAAATCCTGTGAACGTTAATTGATTTCAATCCACAACAACAATCACTTTCCCTGCTTAAGATCCTACAAATCATTTTCACTTCATAATTCAACAATCATTCATCATGACAACTCTAATTGTAACTTCCACAACCGACAGTCAAATGCATAACAACATCATGGCAGCTGGCTCAAGGGATCGTCCACCAATGCTTGCAACAGGAAGATATGCACAATGGCGCTCACGTTTCTTAAGATACATTGTTACAAGAAATAATGGTGATGCCTTAAGGAAATGCATTCTCGAAGGTCTTTACACTCCTTCTACTGTCATAATTCCAGTTGTACCTACAACAGAAAATTCTCCACTTATTCCTGAACAAACAACAATTAAGACTGTCCTGAATATGTCTCTTGAAAACAAAGCTCATTTTGAATCAAAAAAGGAAGCGATTCATTTGATACTGACTGGAATTGGAGATGAAATATACTCAATTGTTGATGCATGCCAAACAACTCATGAAATGTGGGAAGCTATTGAAAGGTTACAACAAGTTGAATCACTCAACATTCAAGATGTCAAGACAAACTTATTTTAGGAATTTGGAAAATTCACCTCTCACACTGGAGAATCAATAGAGTCATACTACTCCCGGTTTTACAAGCTGATGAATGAAATGATCAGAAACAACTTGACTATTGATACGATGCAAGTCAATGTTCAATTTTTTCAACAACTTCAACTAGAGTGGTCAAGGTTTGTAACAATTGTCAAGCAACAACACAAGCTGGATGAAGTTTCATATCATAAATTCTTTGACATTCTGAAGCAATATCAAAAGGAAGTTAATGAAATCCGTGTTGAACGAATAACCAAGAATGCTAACCTATTATCACTTGTTGCTATTGATTAACCACATCAAGATCGTTATTCTCAAACATCAAAGTCTCACAAATCATATGCACCAACATCAAGAACATCACTTCCAACTAGATCAAATGCAACTACAAGACATAAAGGCAAAGAGATAGCCAAACTAATCATACCTCCATCTGAGTCAGCTTTTGAAGAAGACAGTGATCATGAACAAGCTCAGAAGTATAAGGAAATGCAAAAAAAATTGGCACTCATTGCAAAGTATTTCAAGAAGCTCTACAAACCTACCAACAACAACCTCAGAACTTCCTCAAACACCAGAAACAAGAATATGGATACTACTTCAAGATACAAGAATGATAATCAGACTGGACAGTTTGGGAATCAGAGGATAATGACTGTTGTTGGGGCTAGGGAAACGGTAGGCAGTCTGGTAGTGAAGTAGTCTGGGATACAATGTTTCAACTGCAAGGAATTTGGTCATTTTGCTAAGGAATGCAGAAAGCCAAAAAGGGTTAAAGACTTCACGTATCACAAGGAAAAGATGTTGCTTTGCAAACAAGTTGAGAAAGGTGTTCCACTTCAAGCTGAGCAATATGATTGGTTAGCAGACACGGATGAAGAGATTGATGAAAAAGAGTTGGAAGCATATTATAGTTATATAGGAAAGATCTAGGAGGTTCATACAGCTGACTCATGCACCGATTCTGAGCCATTGTAACAGGGACAATACGATACTGGATATAATGTGTTTGACAATAAAATACAACATTTTGAGCAATCTGAATCCATTAGTAACACATGTGTAATAGAAACGGGTGATAGTAATGTCATTCCTGATTCACCAGATATGTGTGATAATGATATTCAGAATGACCAAAATGTTATAGAATGTGATGATGAGCGTGTTGCGCTTGCTAAATTAATTGCAAATTTAAAACTTGATGTCGATGAAAATAAAAAGATTCAAAAGCAATTAAAGAAAGCAAATGCATCACTAACTCAAGAATTGACTGAGTGCAAATCTATTTTTGCTGAAACTAGTAGAACTCTGGGGGAGTCTAATAGTGTTAGGGATATTTTTCTAGTTGCACTCAAAACAAACAGACTAAGTTTGAGAGGTACAAGGCCTTTAATGACCGTACAGTTGATTATGACAAACCTGAACGTAAGTTAAATGAAACTCTAGGACTACTAGCTCAAAAAGAGATTGACATCAAATAAGGTTTAAAACTTAAAGCCTATGAAATTTCAGTTGTCAAAGAGAAACATGATGAGTTGGTCAAACAGAGTCTTTTAACAAAGTCACATTACGAAGGTCTTGTCAAAGAGAAAACAAAGGTAATAACGGATTTGAAACTTAAGGAAGAAAAAGACATTGACAAAATGATTTCAATGGAAAACCAATTAAAGTTTTTGAATGAAATTGTTTACAAAAGAAGTCAATCAATCCAAACCATTCATATGTTAGCACCCAAATGCCCAACATTTAATGGAAGACCTACCTTTGCCAATCCTAAGTATCTCAAAAAGGCTCAATCTGAGATACCTTGTTTGTATGAGATCCCACATGACCAATCTGATCCTGCAAACAGACTCGTCCCCGATAGGGAAGAGACACTGACTCTTGAAATAGAGAGTCGATCTAAATTGAATAAAGACTTAGTGAAACCCTATGACTACACAAAGCAAAATAGTCTTTATGAAATTTTTAAGCCCCCGACACAGGAATATCTTGTTCAGTTAGCACATGCAAATGAAGTAAGGAAGAAAATGTAGAGAAAATCATTTGTGAAAACTAAACCAAATATTTTCAAAAACATCGATTTCTTACCTGTTTCCAAATCAATAAGCAAAAGTAGACAAGCATATAATGTCATGACAAACAACATAAATCACCTTAGAGAACTTGTTGATCAAGCCTGGGAAAAGCATTCTCATAATCACTTTCGTGCCTTAACTGCTCTTGATATGGAAGTGATAATAAAAACATGTTTGATGACTTGCCATAAAGACACAGAATGATAGTTTCGCATTTGTTCATGAACTTAAGCAAGAAATGCATGCTGATTTAAAGTACGTTAAATCCCTTGAAAAAGAAATTGATGAACTTGAAACTAATAAAGCAGAATTTTCAAACATGTATGATATGCTTTTGCAAGAATGTGTGTCTAATGATGTTATGTGTTATTATTTGCATTCGTTATCTGATTTAGATGCTCACTCTGAATTGCAATGCTTATATCTTCATAAAGTGAAAGAATTTGAATGTCTTGCATAAAAGCTTTCGAAACAAACTGAATCTATTAGTAAAGAAGTTTATACTGAGCTTTTACAAAGTTTTGCTAAATTAGAAAAACACTCGATTTCTCTTGAACTGGCTTTACAACAATGTCAAGAACAAATGAAAAATGACACAGTTTGCAAAGAAAAAGCGTCAAATGTATTTCAAAAAGAACGTGAACAATATTTTGAAATACAAGATTTGAAAGCTCAATTGCAAGACAAGAACATTGCTATAAGTGAGTTAAAGAAACTCATTGAGAAATGCAAAGGAAAGTCTGTGGAAACTAAGTTTGATAAACCATCTGTTGTTCGACAACCAAATGCTCAAAGGATTCCAAAACCATCAGTTTTAGGCAAACCGGCTCCTTTTTCAGACTCTCTTGAGAGGAAAAGTTTTTCACAAACAAAGTCGGTTCCCAAAACTAATGTGTCAGAGAGTTTATCAAAACCAGTCACTACACAGATTTTGCCTCAAACAGCAAGACAAGCTGTAAGAAACACAAATGTAATTAAACCAGGCATGTATCAAATTGACACTAGGACAACACAAACTAGAGCACCACAGTTGCCTCAGACTTCTAGGAATACTAATCCTCGCGTGTCTACCTCTACAGGAGTAATTCACAACACTAATGTTAGCAGACCACAGCTTAGAAGCACTCAAATGAAAGATAAGGTCATGCCAAACAATAGTCAAGTGAAGGATAAGAAGACTGAAGTAGAAGACCATCCTAGGATTTCTAGTATTTCTAATAAAACAAAGTCTGTAACTGCAAGTAATGACAGTTTAAAATCCAGAACTTCGAATGTTAATGCTGTTTGTGCTACTTGTGGAAAATGTGTGTTTAATTCGAATCATGATGCTTGTGTTTCTAAATATTTGAATGACGTGAATGTTAGAACTAAGAAGCCTAAAGTAGTGCCTATTAGTACTAAAAACCCAAAAGTTAAGCGAACAAATCTGTTGAAACACCCCCTAAGAAAACAATTGCATCAGACCCCACTATTACAAATTCCAAGAGTTCCTATAGGATGATATATGAGAAAACTAGTAAGGCATGGAAATGGTGGATAGAACAACAATGCCCATCAGGATATAAATGGGTTCCTAAGACAAAAATGAAATGGGTGCCTAAAGTTAGGAATGAGAATGTGCAAAAGAGAGTTAGTTTTGCTATCGATAATGCATCTAGGATAACTAATGTCTTGAAACTCACAAATACTTTAGGATCCAATTTGTCAAATATTCCATCGTCCTCTAATTCTCTTGCAGATTGTTCAACTCATCCTATTCATTGTTGACTCTGGATGCACAAAGCACATGACGGGCAATCTAACGCTGCTGTGCAATTTTGTTGAAAAATATCTGGGTACCGTTCGTTTTGGCAATGATCAATTTGCTCCAATTCTTGGTTATGGAGATTTGGTTCAAGGAAATATCACGATCAACAGGGTTTATTACGTCGAAGGCCTCAATCACAATCTCTTCTCAGTTGGTCAATTTTGTGATGCGGATTTGGAGGTTGCTTTCCGGAAATCTACGTGTTTCGTTAGAGATCTTCAGGGAAACGATTTACTCACCGGTAACCTGTGATCTGATCTATATACCAATTTGCTTCAAGAACGACTTCATTAACTCCAATTGTCTCTGGCTAAAGCCTCACCACTCAAGCAGGGTTATGGCATCGAAGACATTCTCATCTTAACTTCGACTACATCAACTTGCTTTAAGAAGGATGTAGTGATTGGGCTTACCTAAAACTAAAAATTTGTTAAGGATCAACTATGGTTCTTCTTGTGAAAATGAGTAAAGCACAAAAGAAGTTCATTCAAGACAAGACTGTTTCCTAGTTTCAAAAGGATGGTTAATTTGCTTCATATGGACTTATGTGGTTCCAATGCGGGTTGCTAGCCTAGATGGGGAAGAAATACATTCTTGGTAATTGTTACGTCGGACTTCTCTTAGAATACTTGGACTTATTTCTATTGATCTAAGGATGAAACACAAGAAGTTCTAAATGATTTCCTCACAATGATCAATGAAATCTTCATGACCTAGTATTTTCTATTCGAAATGAAAAGGCACATAGTGTCTTAAAACATGACCACTCCATGCATTCCTCAAAGAAGAAGGAATTAAGCATCAAACTTCCACTCCTCGAACACCTGAATAGAACGGCATTGTCGAAAGACGAAATCGTACTTTGGTTGAGGCTGCTCGAACGATGCTCTCAGCTTCTAAACTTCCTTTGTTCTTTTAGGCTGAAGCAATTGCAATCGCATGCTATACTCAAAACAGATCTATCATCATCCTGACACATAAGAAAACGGAATATCACATCATCAATGATAGAAAACCTTCAATTAAACACATTCACATCTTTGGTTGTACTTGTTACCTAACCAGAGATGGTGAAAATTTGGATAACATGAAAGGAAAAGGGGATTCATGCATTCTGGTGGGATACTCCACACAGTCTAAGGGATATTGTGTTTACAACAAGAGAACAAAATTAATAGTTGAATCCATACATCTCAGATTTGATGTTATCAAAGAGATTTCTGAGACGTCTGTTGCTAATGACACTTCAGGCCTCATTCCTCAATGATAAAAGGTGTCAAATTATGACAACTCAGACCCCGTCCCTCAACTACAAAATGTTTCTCTTTCAACAGATACAACAGCTCCGACACAACAAGAGTTGGATCTTCTTTTTGGTCCTTTGTACGATGAATTTTTCAATGCGGGTACTTCACGTGTCAACAAGTCTTCTTCTCCCACCGACAATTCTACTCCACAAGACACACCACCTACAACGAATATTCACCCTACATCAGAACCATCAACTCCTACAAATGTTCATGCTGAGGAAAACAACGATTATCAAGCAGCAGATACACAACATGAATTTACTAATCCTTTCTGTACACCGGTACAAGAAGTTGCTGAGTCTTCCTCATGCAATATTGGTAATTCAAATATGCATACCTTCAATCAACCTCAAGATTCTGAATACCGATGGATAAAAGATCACCCATTAACTCAAGTTCGTGGAAATCCATCGAAGCCTGTGCAAACAAGACGACAACTTGCAACCGATCCTGAAATGTGTATGTTCGCACTCACCGTGAGTACAGCTGAACCAAAAAACATTAAGGAAGCAATGGCTGATTCTGCATGGATAGAAGCAATGCAGGAAGAGCTTCATCAGTTTGACAGACTCCAAGTCTGGGAACTCGTTGACAAACCCTTTGGCAAGAACGTAATCAAGCTAAAGTGATATGGAAGAACAAAAAGGATGAAGACCAAACTGTAATTCGCAACAAAGTACGAATTGTAGCTAAAGGTTATGCTCAGGAAGAGGGTATTGATTTTGAGGAATCGTTTGCTCCAGTTGCTCGTTTGGAAGCTGTTCGGATTTTTGTCGCATATGTTGCACACAAGTCTTTTCCAATTTATCAGATGGACATCAAAACGGCATTTCTTAATGGTCCATTAAAGGAAGAGGTTTATGTTGCACAACCAGACGGGTTCGTTGATCCTGATCATCCAGAAAAGGTTTACCGTCTAAGGAAAGCTCTATATGGATTAAAACCAGCTCCGAGAGCCTAGTATGATTAACTCTCAAATTTCCTGATATCCAAAGGTTTTACTAAAGGTACCATTGACCCAAAACTATTCACGATAAAATACGGGGAGGATATTCTACTTGTGCAAATTTACGTTGATGACATTATTTTCGGGTCCACAAACCCTAAATTTTCTAAACGATTTGAAAAATTAATGCACAGTAGATTTGAGATGTCCTTAATGGGGGAAATGAAATTCTTTTTAGGACTTCAGATCCACCAATCCCCACGAGGTATCTTTATCAATCAGGCCAAGTACGCTTTAGAGATACTTAAAAAACATGGTATGGAAAAAGGACAAAGCATTGGTACACCAATGGCTACCAAACCTAAATTAGATGCAGACTTGAGTGGTGAACCCGTAGACCAAACTGACTACCGTAGTAAAATCGGGTCACTCATGTATCTGACATCTAGTAGACCAGACATAGTGCAAGCAGTATGTTATTGTGCAAGATATCAAGCAAGACCGACTGAAAAACACCTCAAAGAGGTTAAAAGGATCTTTCGATACTTAAGGGGTACCATTAACATGGGACTCTGGTATCCGAAGGGAAGGGTTCTGGCTTCGAAACTAACAGCTTTTTTAGATGACCGACCATGCCGATGCATTGATACTCACAAAAGCAACTTCTGGAGGAAATCAATTCCTAGGTGATAAGTTATCAGTAGATGTCAAAGAAGCAGGATTGCACTAACTATGTCATCAGCAGAGGTGATGTACGTGGCGTTTATCTGACAAGTTACGCTAAGAGTATATGGTTGAGGACACGGCTTTAAAGACTATGCCATTTAACTACAATTAAAATACAGTTGTATTGAGACTCTCAGTTCTGCCCATAACAATATATGCAAATCCCTTACTGCACTCCGTACAAGCACATCCCTACTCGATATCATTTTAATAAGGAACTATTGAAAACGCTATAAATTGAATCTATATTGTGTCTGAAACTGAATACCAATTAGATGATTATGTTTACTAAAGCCTTACCCGAAGATAGGTTTCAGCTATTTGTCAGACGAATTGCGTATGAGATGTTTGAACTCCAGCAGTACTGGAGGTCATACAAATAAATTGCTTGATATTCCATACAAACATCAACATGTAACATATTTATAAAAATAGAAAAATTACAAAAAATATAAAATTCAAAAAGAAATACAAAATCAAAAAATCAGAAAATGTTACAAAAATATTCTTATCGTCATGTCTCTTGGAATCGAAAACATTTTACGTAAGTAGAAATGTTGAATTAAATATCGACACGGGCGTGTAAATGAAGTTCGAATAGGAGTTTCAAATGCTTTCAAAACATGTCATTTCTATTTTTCTCTATGACTTGTAATTGCTCTCAAATTGTAACTCGGACCCGAACGACAGAGGAGAGTGTACGTTTCAGTGCGCTTATCCTTAAAGTTAGAAGAGAAGTCTTCTAACATGATGTTTTTCAAAAACCTAGACATAATTTTTCAAGAATTCTTCAATGACAATTCATAATCTTTCAAAATTGTGTGCTCAACAATGCTAACCCTCAATTTTATATTCATTTTACAATTTGGTATCATTGTTTTTGATGTCAAACATATGTAAAATTGAGGGGGGAGCAAGTTCATGTTCCATATAATTCATGCTAAGATTAAAAATTTTCTCCCCACAGAATTTTCATGACAAATTTTAATCACATGGTATTTCAAAAACTAAGTGAATTGGTATTTAAAATAAGGGGTGAAATGTAACTAAAATGTGATCTTGAAAATAATAAGTGATCTAATCGACTCAAAGTACTTGATACTCTTCGGAAAAGGTTTTATGGTTACGATCTCATACCCAACAACATCTTAATTCACTACGATTCTGAAGTAATAAGGTGGTTAGGTTAGGTACTAGTCCTATGATCCAACCAGAACCGGAGGGATCTACCCAAGGACACTCCATAGTTAGAAATAGCAGTCCTTAGGTATGATTGGAGATGAATAAGTATAAGGGAAAAATGCCGACTAAGATTGAGCTAACACTGGAACAATCACAACAAGGTGTTAGTAATGACGTCTTGGTAAGCAATGAAGGGGTTGAAGAATGAAAAAGAAATGTAAGGATAAAGGGTAAAAAGAAAGAATCGCTCCACACAACTTATGCAGAAACCGGGTCAATACATAATCTATTGGTTTTCACAAAAGATGAATTCTGGTATTGAAGACGACATCATGGACCCAGTGATGCAATGCACAACCCTTCTCAGCCATTCAAGTTTCTCTTAATAGAAACTTGTCTCATTTGTCACGGAGATACACACGACTTCTATTGACTTTCTCACTCTGAGTTAGTTGATATTGAATAGGTGGCAGTCTACTCCAGCCTCCGAGTACTAAAACCAAAACGCACTAATCGAGTCTAAAGCCAAGAGATCAATAAAATAAATCTCATTAGGACACATTCTATGACATACACTTGTTGAACACCAATAAGTTCACAAGCTGTTAACAAGAGTCCTACGCATTATCCTTGTAATTTTGCCAGAACATCTGAGTGATACTTAAGTATTCACCATGAAGATAGAAATCCTGCTTGAGCCAACATCAAACAAGCTCTCGGTAGGTGACTTGGGCAATTCTATATGAATCAAACTTGTGTCAAGTGGAAAAAAACAATGGTGCGATTCTATGTGAATCAAACTTGTTATAGTAAAATGAATTAACGGTTTAAGCAGAAAGATAGTAACTATCTGATTCACTCTTACCGTGTTGTCTGCTTTACGATACTCCGGTAACGAGAACGGCTAGTGTAGCTATGAAACCCTGTCAAGAAGATTCATTTGAATTCTATCTGATCACAGGCAGTATTTATACTAATTAACGAGGAACCGTGGTTATTGCAACCTTATTCGAAGAAGTGACAAAGACACTCTTGTCCATATCTGTTGATTATCACTAACGTAAACTTACAGGTTATACAGTGGTGGCGGTATCCCATTCCAGCTGAATTCGGATTCATTACCACATTCTCATGCTCAAACTACAAAGACATACTATAAGCATCAAGATTCAAGTATCAAGAAAGCTCAAGTATTAAAGACAAGACTTCCGCAAACTCTATAATCGATCACGTATTATGGGCTAAAGCCTAAGTAATCCTAAGTAATCCCGAGCCCGGCCCATAGAAAGACCATAGGCATGTAAGCCTCATGGTGTAAGTATAAATACCCCTCTCCAAGTGTGGAGAGGGTGTTGGTTCATTTGTATTTTCTCTCATTTACTAGAAATCAACCATTTTTTTCTTCTCTCTACTTTCTCTCTCTAGTGAAGTGAAAGTGATCTTGGGTTATAACACTAGTTTTCGTACGAAGTGTGATATACCGAGGCATCTTATCTCACCTGAGATTCACATCTAAAATGTTTTGATGTTTTGATGTTTTTGAACACATTCTTTCACAACTACTTTTATGTATCATAAACATATAGTGTCCGAGTACAATTTTTTCAAGTAATCTCCAATGACATTTCATAAACTTTCAAAATTTGTATACTCGACACTATCTCCATCCCTCAACATTACATTGGTATTATTTCAAACACAAGTAGTGTTACATGTATTGTTGAGGGGGAGCAAACAAAAACAAAAATGTTCCACATAATTCATGCTGAAACATTTCTCTTCCCATGACATTTTTCATGACAAATTCTAATCACTTGGTATTTCAAACACTAAGTGACTTAGTATTTAAAATAAGAGGAAAAATGTGTTTAAAATATGATCTTGAAAAATATAATAACTGATCTGAAGACTCAAAGTGCTTTCTACTTCTACCCACATGTGCAAATCACTTTTGATTATCAATGCACGTATGTAGGTGAAGTTTTTCCAAAAGATGAAACTTTTAAAGTGTCAAACGTTTTGATATTTATCAAACACTTTGATTGATTTTCAAGGGTTTTACGATGACGATCAAATACCCAACAACCTATTAATTCACGATGATTCTGAATTCATAAGGTGGTTAAGGTTAGGTATTAGTCCTATAATCTAACCAGAACTGGAGGGATCTACCCAAGGACACTCTATAGTTAGAAATAGCAGTCCTTAGGTATGATTTGGAGAAGAATGAGAAAAGAGAATAATGTTGACTAAAGCATGAACTAACACTGGAACAACTACAAAAAGGTGTTAGTAATGATGTCTTGGTAAACATTGAAGGGGGTGAAGAATAAAAAAGAAATGTAAGGATAAAGGGTCTAAAGAAAGAAGCCCTCCATATACTTTAGGTAAAAACTGGGTCAATACATAATCTATCAGAATCACAAAGATGATGCCTGGTATTCAAGATAGACATCATGGAACCAGTGATGCACTGCACAACCCTTCCCAGCCATTCAAGTTTCTCTCAAAAGATTCTTGTCTCATTTGTCACGGAGATCAACATGACTTCTATTGACTTTCTCACTCCGAGTTAGTTGATATTGAAAAGGTGACAGTCAACTCCAGCCTCCGATTACTAAAACCAAAATGCACAAATCGAGTCTAGAGCCAAGAGATCAATTTATAAATCTCCTTAGGACACATTTCATGATAAAACACTTGTTTTTCAACATCTAGAACACAAGTGATAATAAAGAGTCATGCGCTTTATCCTTGTGATTTTACCAGAACATTCAGAGTGATGCTATTCAGTATTCATAGTGACGAATGGAAATCCTTCCATCGTCAACATAAAACAACACTATAATAGGTGACTTGCGAAATTCTATATGAATCAAGCTTGTGTCAACTAGATATCAATTTTGGTCCAGTAGATGAATTGACGACTCAATCAGTAAGATAGTAACTAACTGATTCACTCTTATCGTGTTATCTGTTTTGAAACGTTCTGGTAATGAGAACAAGCTAGTACAACTGGAAACCCTATCAAGGAGGTTCTTTGAATCTACCTGATCACATGTATAGTATTTATACCGTAAAATAGGTAACCGAAGGTTAACATAACCGAACTCCGACAAATGATAAAGCCGTACTCGTCCATATCTGTTGTTTATCACTAACATTTAAATGCATGTTAAGATGATAGAGTTAAGACCCCATTCTGGCTGAGTCAGATTCACAACCACATGCTCATGCTCAAGCTATAAAGACATACTATAAGCATCACGATTCAAGAATCAAGAAAGCTAAAGATCAATCAAAGATAAAGACTTTTGCTACTCTGATTTTCAAGATCTTCCTTAAAGATATCAAGACTATCAAGATAAAGACTGTCATGGGAGATTATTAGCAAGATTTCAAGATGATGCATAGTATGAGCATGTTGGTCAAGACTAAGATCGCAAGGTGGCAAAGACAATAAAGACAAACAAGGAAAAAGATTTAAAGATCTTTGGATTAAAGGCAAAGTCGAAACATAATGACAAAGGCTCAAGATCAAAGATCACATAGCATGATGGAACAAGCCAACAACAAAGATAACGACCAAGACC
The DNA here is from genome assembly GCA_026074375.1 of Tanacetum coccineum. NCBI lineage: Eukaryota > Viridiplantae > Streptophyta > Magnoliopsida > Asterales > Asteraceae > Tanacetum > Tanacetum coccineum. The sequence goes on from BQNB010081763.1 coordinate 19,883, forward strand.
AAGACTAAAGAGCTTAACGACAATACAATTTCAATGACCTCACTTTGGGAAAGATTGTTAGCCTCAAAGTATGAGTCGAACAAGGAAGTTTTGGTCATCTAGTCAGGAAGACTGTCATTTATCATTACGTGTTGTAATAGACTAGAAAGGGAACCGACCTCATTTTGTAATCTAATATTGTAAGCATTGTGGGCTTAAGCCCAACCAAAACCCAAGCCTGGTCCACCAAGTAAAACCCTAGGCGTCATATTAGCTCTAAGAGTATAAACACCCCCTCTCCACAATAGAGGGGGGTTGGTTGTTCATTTGATATTTCATATAGCAATCCAAAGACTCTCTTCTCTTTCTCTTTTCTAAACATATAATTCGTATACTACACATGGAAGTGAAATGATAATATTGCTTCCTATAGTTTCACCAATTCCCATGTATTGTTCTTATGAATAGATTCTATCTCTTCACCCATAGTTTCAATCCACATACCATACTCTTTAGAAGTAATAGCTTCTCGATAAGTAGTCAGTTCCAGAGACTCCATCTGTTCAGCTACTTGCAATGCGTATGCAATATAGTCCTCAAAACTAAATCATTTAGGAGCTTTTGAATTTCTATGAGGTCTATCATAGGGTATAGACTGATCTTGCTCATTTTTCAAATGTGACGAATTTGCGTGATCATCTCGTAAAGTAACACCCTTTTCAAGCTTCGATTTAATTGGATCTTGTTTTATAAGAAACAAGTAATCCTCGTCAAATGTCATATCTCAGCTAAGAATGACTCTTTTTTCATATGGTGACCAAGTTCGATAGCCTTTAACCCCATCACCGTATCCCATGAAAATTCCTTTCTTGACTCTCAGGTCTAACTTTCCTACACTAACATAGTAATACGGGGGGCATAAAAAACACGAAGCTTCAAATAATCTGCGGGCTTCCCAGACTAAACTTCAATGGGAGTTTTACAATCAAAAGCAGTAGTAGGATACATATTCATTAGAAAACAAATCATGTTGAGTGCTTCAGCCCAAGAAATTCTATCTAATTCGACATTCAATAGTAAACATCAAGTTCTCTCTAATAAAATTCTGGTCATTCGTTCAGCTACCCTGTTTTGTTAAGGAGTGTAACGACCTGTATAATGCCTTGCAATTCCTACATCTCTACAAAAGTCATTAAAATCTCTTTAACAAAATTCCAAACAATTATCAATATGAAGACGTTTGGTCTTCCTTCCGGTTTGGTTCTCAATCAGAATCTTCTAGTGCTTAAACTTCTCAAACACCTCACTCTTGTGTTTTATCATAAACACCCACTTCATTCTTGAGAAATCATTAATGATTAAGAGAAAATGTTGAGCACCACCTAGAGAAGGTACTTGAGAAGGCCCCTAACAATCCAAATGAAGATAATCAAGAGTCGCCTTTGTTTGATGAATTGCTTTTGAGAATTTCACTCATTTTTGTTTTTTCAATGACACAATGCTCACAAAACTCCAAGTTAGCAACCTTGTTCTTGTCAAGTTTTCCCCGCTTGCTCAATATGACCATACCTTTTTCACTCACGTAACCAAGACGCATATGCCACAACATTGTCAAATCTGAGTTACTTTTCTTGAAACACGAAACAGAAGCAGATGATGTGATCGTTTCACCTTATAAAGTGTAAAGAGAATAAATACCTTTAGTTGCTTTCATAACCACCAAAGAACCTTTTGAAACACAAAGTACACCATTCTCAATAGTGTATTTAAAACCTTTAAAGTCAAACACGCCTAGCGAGATCAAATTTTTCTCAAGATCTAAACATGGTGAACATTAGTAAGGATTCTAACAACTCTATCATGCATCTTAATCTGAATTGTTCCAATGCCAACAACTTTGCATAGTTAATCGTTACCCATATGTCACAAACCAATCCTGGTTCAGACTTACATTAAAAGGACAAGCATAATCTATGATCTAAAAAGAGGCGTACCTTTATAATAAACTACTAAGGATACCACATCGCGTTCTGAACTCAAGTCATCTTTAGCAACAACCGCTTTGACCTTTTTCCTTAAGCTTAGGACAATTAAACCTCCAATGGCCTTCCTCTTTTCAATAATTACAAGTATCTATAGGATTTAATCCTCAAGGTCTCTACTTCGATCTATCTTTATATCTACTTTTTCCTTTCTTTTTTATGTTCGATGTCTACCCCTATCTTGGCATGTAGCAAATAAGCTGACAGGTTAAGATTCTTAAGTTCTTGATGCTTAATGACGAAGCTCTTGGGAATGCAAAATAGATCGAACATAATCCAATGTAATAGTGTCTTTCCCAACAATAAAAAAGTTCACAAAGTTCTCAAACGAGGGAGGAAACGATACTAGAAGAATAAGAGCAGCATCTTCATCATCAATCTTGACTTTAACATTTTCAAATCTATTAAGATTGAGTTCAATACATCAAGATGATCATTTTATGTTGAGCCCGCTTTCATTCGTAGTGAAAACAAACATTGTTTCAATAACAACTTGTTAGTCAACGACTTTGTCCTTTACATCTTTTTTAAATTCTTCCACACACCACTAGTTGTTTCCTCATCAGCATCCTCGTAAAGAACCTCATGGGATAAAGATAGCAAAATAGCAAAATGCGGCTTTTCATCTTGTAAGTTATATTTTGCATCGATCATATCAGTTGGTTTGGGACAAGCTAGAAGTGCCCAAATACCTTCTTGTCTCAATAAGGCTCAAACTTTAATTTGCCATAAACTAATATTACTTTATCCATTAAACTTCTCGATACTAACTGATGGTGTTGGTGTTTGAGAAGATATAGTTATTCAAACGGGTTTTACTGCTTAATATAATAACAAATAATTTCCCTATTTACATATATACTAATTACCGTTACAAATACGAAATATTATGGCGTCGTTTTGGTATTGGGCTCCCGTCAACCTGTTTTGTTTGCTCCATTCCTTTGGCATGTTTAGTTATACACAGTATTCTACGGTCTTCTTTATCTTTCCACGCATATACCTAACGTCCCAAAAACAACAATCAGGAATTAATGAATCAAGCGGTGGTCTAAGCGGTGCCATCTTCCGGTGATCCATGCGGCGTGAATCATCGGGTATTTTCTTTTTATTGAATCATAAACAAATATAATACTCATAATCCCCAAAATTGGATGAGTATATATTTTAGGTACTTGAACAACTTACACATATTTTTAATTAAAGTTTGTTTTGAGTCTCATTCGATTAGGTTATATTTGATGATGATGATGATGTTTTGCATGTACAAGAGTTGGTAGCAAAAGGTTGTGGATTTTGGCATAACTCCACAGTTAGCAAGGGTCACATCACCAAGAAACTTGATGAACCAAGGTAATGGTGGATTTTAGTGTTTTTGATTTTGATAATGCGTTTGAGTAACTTTTAATTTTGGTCGGTTTGATACTTAATTTTTTCCATCACTATTAAAGCAATACTTAGTTGAGCGACTTTAGGGTTTTATTGATCGGTCATAATTCGAGGTTATTGATGTTGTTTATGTTACAGTTTATAATTAAGAGAAAGTTTGAGAATAGTGGTATTTGTGTGGTAGGTTGATCATAATTCTTGCCTAGTTTGTAGGCATGAATTGCGAACTAATGATGATGAATATGAAAGTCGAAAGGAGCAGAGGCGAGGAAAGGAGTTGCTAATGCAGTTGGTGAGGGTGAATATTTACCTTTCGCATTTAAGTTTTTCTAATACATTTTCAAAGTGTATATAAACATTAATATTAAGAATCCATTTGGTTTTTCTCCCATGGCAGGACACCAAGAAACCCACATGACCTGTAAAGATATACATACTTTGAAATTATGCAATTTTCAATCCATTCTTACTTTTACAATCAGTTATCTTATTCTGAGTATTTAGCGATGCATTTACCCTATCCCCGTGGCCATGTATTATCACAGTTGGTTACCTTATTATGAGTATTTAGCATCACATGTACTACTAAAGCATACATGATGCATGTAAGTTATTTGATTAGAATTAGTAATAGTTGTTTTTAAGGAGTGTTTGGTTTTGCGTTTTATAAGTTATTATGTTCGTAATTGTTTAGCAAGATATATTGACTAAATCTGTAAAGAACCAGTGTAGTTCCATAAAATAGGATGTGTTTCTATCATCTAAAGTACCTTAAAAAGCAATGGAAAACCTTCAAACAAGTTTAAAGTTGGTTACTATATGTAACAGGTACCTAGAATTACGATTTTTGAAAGTTTTACCTTAACGAATACTTTTGAGATTTTGATGAAACTGGCCATAAAGTTTGGTTGCATAAGATAATAGTAATTGACCATATTTGATTAGTTAACAATCTATTAAATTGATTCATCTTTCTAGAAATCCAAATCTAACAGCCTAACCCTTATCAAATTTAATTTCAATATTGTTTGTGATTGATACTTAATAATTAAGTGTAGTGGCCTTTTCTTAAGGAATTTGTCAAGAGGGAGACCATGAAAATCATTTGCATCGCCCATCTTATGAGGTGAGATAGTGTATTTTTCATACCTAAATATTTTGACGTTATTAACTGCCAACACCTATTTAGATCTAGAATAAAAGTTTTGAATTGAATATATGTTTGATGACATCAAATAACGTCACTTTATAGCATCATTTATCCTAAGTATTTTACCCACTTTTATATAATTATTGCAAGATTTGATACTTAATTGCTTAAAGTTGTTAAATGCAGTAATTATGAAGCATATTGTGAAGACAAGCTAAAAGGCGCACATTCTGAAGCTGAAACGATGATATTTGAAGAGTACTAAATTCTGAATACATACGCCGTATCCAACAAGGAAGATACGGCGTATCAGTGCCTAGACTTCACAAGAAAACGCGTACGTTCAATTCCTAATACGGCATATCCTGCCTACTATATACGCCGTATCCAGCTGGTCATCAGTCAAAGATACTGTAGTTAATTTGATTGAAGACAATTAATGTGATTGATTATGAACGTAGCGCGCACTCTAAGGAAATTACCCCTATACGCCGTATTGACCTCAACCAATACGGCGTATCCAGTCGTTTTCAGACACTATAAATAGAAGACTCAAAAACGAGTTTTCGGTGTGCTTAATCATATTCCTTATACCTTAGACACTAAAGGTCGATTTTCTGTAGAAAAGAAGAGCAGCCAAGGTCAAGCATCAACCATAATTCCATAGAAGACACCGTGTAAATATTACTCTCTTAATCGTTCGATTTTCATTGTTTGATTACGCTTGTATAATTACAATGGTTGTGGGCTAATACCCTCGGGTATTAGCCATCTTAATGAAGATCTAATTATTTGGTTTGTTGTAACTCGATTGCTTAATTTATCATTGTTTGTTTAATTATGTTTATCACTTAATACTTGTCTATGTGCTTGATTATGCAAACCATCATTCAACTGGGTCTAGAGATACCTAATAAGTTATCTAGATACTTGGATGGCTCTCCATAACGTGTTCTATATATCTGGACTAATAGGATCATAAATAATGCCTTGTCTTTGCCTTTGGATTGTGAGCTTAGTTGGACTGGCAGGTGACCCTTAGACCTAACGAGTATGTTCTTAATCAATTGGTTATTATTTAGGCAGTGAACTACCAGTATATAAAACACTGTCAAGCAATAAGTGGGTAAAGTCTCGATAGGCTAGGGTATTGACAGGATCACCACTGCTTTAATTCTCTAAGATAAATTATAATTAAACTAAAGGATGCTTTATGCAGATATGTTAATCGTGACAGGGTTGTTCGTATCTAGGTCTTCGGATGAAGTCTCGCCTAAGTCTTAAGAATGATATGCCGCCTCGAAATAAGCAGTCATTGCACTAAAACAAACAAACCAGCATTTAATCTGATTTAATATGGCTAATATAGTTTTCTATCATTTGGCTTGTACCGCTCTTTTATCTTTTGTTTATCTGCTTTTGTGCTTATTGTGTATTGAATTGATTATTGCCACCACTAAACCTGTGCCAGTCTCTCAGGCTAAAAACCCCCCTTTATCATTAGAAACATGTATAACATAGGTTTAACCAGTAATTAGAATTAACATAGACTAATTAGATTAATTAAAATACTGATAGAATATAAGGTTAACGTTCGCTCTTAGTGTTCGACACCCCACTTACCACGAAACTACCACCGATCGGGTACACTGCCCGTTAAAGTGTTGTTTTAGGTTAAGTCGGCTAAATATAAATGTAAAACTTGGTAATCATAAATAAACCTACACACAAAGACACATCAATGTTTGAAGGATATAACCTTATATGTGCAACCTTTTTTCTATAAGAGTCTCTTCGTATTCAATAATTATGCTGTGAGAACAACGACCTTCAAACAGTTGTCGCTGCGAAGATCAAGCTTCTCACTACTGAGCTAATGTGAGCCGATGCCGACGTATTTAACCTGGTGGAGAGAATCCGTGACGGCTTCGCTTGCATTAAGAAAGAAAAATATGTGTATGCAGAGGTCATTGATTCAATGGGTTCTTAAAAGAAAAACAACGGATTCTGAACTCGAGGATGCTGACTACGATTGTGATGGAAACGTCGTGTAAGTCTGCAAAACCGATTTAACTATTCAAGTGAAAGATCATATGATAGCTACACGACCACGTCGGGAGCCAAGAGAAGTAAGCTTAGGATGCACATATTAAATCCGATTCCAATTCAACTTTTGATGTTTTCACTTGTTGCTGCTTTTGGTAAACATGTTATAATAAAAGTGTCAATCATAATCATTGCTAATACTTGCTACAACTTTGACTTGATATCTCTATTGGTCCACATATACCATTTCTTTTCACATAAAGTATGATATGTTGATGGTCTGCAAACTTGAAATTATAACTATATACATGTAATGAATTTCAATAAGAAAGATTTTGTTGGATTGTTATGGTGTTTTCTTATTTATGATGGTGTCTTTACGATATGATTTTCAAGTAATCCATCACCCAGTTAGGGTAGCCTGCTCCTTAAAAAAATAATAGCGTCTATAGGTTATCATATGATAAGTAGTTTTCAAAATGGGTAAGTTTGAGAAGTTTTAAAAATGGGTCAGTTTTATCAAACCGGGTCAGTTTTCTTAACGGGTCATTTTTCAAAATGGGTCACCTTAAGAAGTTGTCAAAATGGATCAATGAACCCACGTCATATATGTCTAATGTGTTTTTCTCCTCGACTAACCCATGTTTCCATGTTCTTTAAGTTAACATTTCACACCAGGTTTTCATGTTCTTTAAGTTAACATTACATTTTTTTGTGGCATGATCTTTGATTACATGTTCTTGGTGTCAAAAATTGTATCACTAGCAGCTAATTGCACCCTTACATAAAAAGAGCTGCAGAAAGAAATTGCCCCGTCGCAACGCGCGGGTCAATTCCATCTCGTTAACTACAAAGTAACAAAGCCCAAGGTGTAAAACCCAACAAGCAGTCAATCACCAAATCTGATTGTTCCTAAATCCAGGTCAACAAACCCTTTGATTTATAAAATTTATTTAATAAATAATTTTTTTTCTTTAAAACTAAATCCAAATTCAAATCCAAATCCAACTTCATTTATAAACCTAACGGGCCTTTAGTTCCTTTGTATATAACTATAGATGCTATTATTCACTTCTCATTTCTAATATTACTGTAATACTCAAATTATGTTAGTCACTTATTATTGGCACGGTTGTGACCTTATAATAGTAAATTTGATAGTAAGAACCTAAAATATAATAACCTGGTTCAATTGGTCCATGGGTTCCTCCAAATGTGCGAACTTTGAGCCTTTTGCAAGTTTTTGTTCATTCAAAGTTATAGTTATGAGATTAACTTGAAGTCTTCAATGATCAAAAGCATCTTTTTACAGAGTAAACTGCAAAAATCATCCTTGTGGTTTGTAATTTGTGGCACTAATCATCCCTATCCGATACTATTGGCACTAATCATCCATGAGTGGTCAAATGTCCGGTAAAAATCATCCTTATTGAGGATAATTTTTGCAAAAAGTTTAACAAAAAGTTTTGCAGAACGTTTCACCACTCGGGGATGATTAGTGCGAATAGTATTGGCTAGGGATGATTAGTGCCACAAACTACAAACCACATGGATGATTTTTGCAATTTACTCTTTTACATATATCAGAATCATCTTTTTTTACGTCTCATAACTTTATTAAACTTGAAATCAATTGTAACCAACCTAGTTGGCTTTAATGGTGATCTTCCTTTCACTATTATGATTTTATCTACTTGTCTTTTTAGTTATTTATAATTTTATTATAATATGTATCATTTTTTCGTCCTAGGTGAACCTTTTTTTACATATTTGTTATTACAATACATTTTTTTATGAGAAAATTTTTTTAATAGACCATTTAAGATATCAAAATACGAAAAGAGATGGAGCACAAAAAAATTAGTAAGACATGTGTCAAAATCGAAGGTCATTTAGCTATCCGCGTTTAACCATTTTGATGAGGTGCGTTTAAGTTTTCATATAAATTGTTCAGGAGCATTTTAAACGATCAAGTGCTCCACACCTTTCTTGTACGTCACACATAAAGACAAAGAGTTTCAAAATCAAATGTGTGGGAGCACTCTAACGACCAAGTGCTCCATGCCTTCTCTTATGCCCCTCACATAAAGACGAACAATTACAAAACCAAATGTTCAGGAGCACTCTAAATGACCAAGTGCTCCTCCTCTCTTGTGCGCCTCATATAAAGGCAAACGGGGGCACTTAAACAATCAAGTGCTCCTCGCTTTCTCTTGTGTGCATCACATAAAGACAAATAATTGCAAGACCAAAAATCCATTTTTCATATAAAATGTTGTGAAGCACTCTAAAGACCAAGTGCCCCCTTCTTTTAAGAGGCGAGAGGCAAAGTCAAGAGGGGAGAGGCGAGAATTGTAACATTTCTCAATTTCAAGTCATTTTACGACTCCTATTATTCGTCACTATTTATTTTGGTCCGATACGCGTTTACTTTTAAATTAACTTTTAAGTTAAATCGCGTAGACTAGAAATAATCATCTAATGTAAATAGTCATCAAATAAATTAAGGTTTATATCAACCAAGTAATAAATAATTATTAAGAAGATAATTATTAATTTTGAGTATTTTATTTTTATTGGTCACGTAAAAGGGTTACGTTTCGCAATAAAATACATTTGGACACACCCCGGAAATACCTAGACTCAAACCAATACCCACTTTTAAAACCTTAACACAAAAATTAAATCAATTTTGTGTACACAACCCACTAGAGCCGAGTTATGGGATCAAACAACTAGAAATCTTCCTTTTGATCCTTAGGTACATGTACAAACCCTCTTTAATTAATGTTAGTCCTTAATGTTCATAGTTAAGCTATATTATACATTGGATGACAACATTTCTTGCTCCTTTTCTCTTGGATACCACGGCTAACCATCAAATCAACACACAAATCCTTAAGAATCCTCCTAGTATCTCTTTAAGTACTTGTACATCCTAAGGTTAATTAAGATATGTACTATTTGGTCTCTAGTTAGCTAAATACACAATGGTTAATAACCCATTTGGCCTCTTTTTCTTGCCTATGTCGCGGCTACCTA
>BQNB010081764.1:3434-29530 GCA_026074375.1 Tanacetum coccineum
GAGGGTATTGGTTGCATTTTTCTCTCATTTTGTAACTCACCATTCTCTCTTCTAATCTAATATTCTACATTTCATTTCCTATCTTTCTTCTTCTTATTTTCGGCTTATTATAGCCTATTAGGTTTGCTTATTGTGTTGTGATATGGATTAAGCTTTGGGATAACATGTGGTATCATATGCCAAGGGGTTTTTGGTGATTTTGTTCTTAGTTTTCTTTGTTTTTCACTTGGTTCGAACACTATACAAAAAGAGGGTTTCATTTTTGTGTGTTCAAAAACCATAAAGCTTGCAACTTTCTTGTTTATTTACCTTCATATAGGCTAGAAGTACAAGTCAATCCTTAAAAATACATCAAAAGGTTGATCTTTTTAAGGTTTTTGGTTCAAAAAGAGGTTCTTTGTAGTTGAATCTTGATTTCAAATTTTTCGTCTTAAAAACGTTAAAGTTTGGATTTTTAAGGTCCTCCTAGCTTTAATATACTTAGTTGTGCAAGAAAAATCGAGTAAAAACATCAAAAAATGTGTCTTTTTAAGATTTTTGAGTTTTGAGTTTCGAACACCTTTGGGCGATTTATACGTTAACAAAGGCGATCTATACATACTCATTACAACAGGCGATCTATACATTGGTCAGGCGATCTATACGTTGGTCAGGCGATCTATACGTTGGTCAGGCGATCTATACCTTGGTCAGGCGATCTATACGTTGGTCAGGCGATCTATACATTGGTCAGGCGATCTATACATTGGTCAGGCGATCTATACATTGGTCAGAAGATCTATACGCACAGGCGATTTATACACTATTTTTTTTTGGGAAATTGATACACTTTGCTTGGGAGGATTATACACTTATTTTAGGTGATTTATACACTTCTCTTGGGTGATTTATACATCCCCATTAGGTGAATTATACGGTTTTTTCTTTGATTCGTAAAATCCCGTAAAATATTAACTTATTTTCCCTGTTTTATCAAGAATTGTAAAATCCCGTGTATTCCTAAGACTCAATCACTTCATAAAACATAAGATCCGATATTCATTCACAACTACATCAAAATGTCAAATACCAATACCAATTTGCAAACTCACACATCCAATGCTCTTCATAATGCTATCATGGAAGTGGGTGGCAAAGATCGTCCACCAATGTTAGCACCGGGTAATTACATTCAGTGGAAATCCAGAATCAAGAGATACATCGACACCAAACCTAATAATGAACTCATCCACTATTGTCTCCAAAATCCACCATACAAGTTTAAATGGACTGAGAAGACAGTTCCAGTTGGTGAAGGTAGTTCTGAAACAACCATAGAAGGGTACATGGAGAACTATAAGAATGTTTCACAAGACATACGGGATCAACTGAATGCTGAAGCTGAAGCCGTTCAGATCATTCTCACAGGGATAGATAACGATATCTACTCCACAGTTGATGCTTGTCCTAATGCATGTGAAATCTGGAAAGCAATTGAAAGGTTGAAACAAGGTGAATCAATCAATGTTCAAGATCTTGAATCCAATTTGTATTGGGAATTTGGAAAATTCACATCACGGGATAGTGAATCACTTTAATCGTATTACTCAAGGTTCTATAAGATGATGAATGAGCTTGTCAGGAATCAGTGTGATGTTACAAATCATCAAGTGAATGTTCAGTTCTTACTTTAATTACAACCAGAATGGCAATGGTTTGTGATATTTGTTAAGCAGAGTCAAGAACTGAAGACTGTCTCCTATCACAAACTTTATGACATCCTGAAGCAACACCAGAATGAAGTCAACGAGATAAGTGTCACAACCCGAAATTTTCAGAATTTTAAATTACTATTTTACCCTTTGACTTTTTGGTTCCGACTTGACTTTTTGACTTTTGACCTTTTACGGTCACATAAAAACGATTACCGCGTAGCCGATAAATTTTTGAAACGTATTAAATAATAAATCATAATTACTATTATTATCGCTCATTTCCAAATTTATTTTCAAACTTATTTGACTTGAAAACGAGAAGATATATGTTATTCCTAAGTTGACATATCAAAAACGACCCACTAAATCACGTTTTCACGACTCGGACTCTAAAGCAATTTGATGTAAAAAGACATTCCGAACAACTTTTTAGTTTTACCCGAGACACGAAACCAAGCAGAAACTGACTAAAATAGCCTCGCAAAGTTTTGAAAACCACATACAACGCGTACCGACACAAAAATATTTAAATTTATATTTATGTATCACTTTTTATTAAATAAAATATTTAATAAATTATTTAATATTTTATTCAAAAGTGTTTATTTAAAAACGCAAAGGTTTAAATTAAAGTTTTATTTTTACGGACAAAGTTTACCCGCGACACCCAATGGTACCAAATAAATAATAATGATTTTTAAATAAGTTTTATAAAAACATTTATAAAATAAGTCATGTAAATACTCAGTTTTATGGGAAAAACTATTTGGAAAACAATGACGCAATTTTCGTAATTTAAATCAATCGTTAACTTATCGAAACGAGTCCCGAACCATTACTTTATAAAAATACACCAAACAATTACGTTTTAAGTCCCTGGGGGAAATATTTACAAAACTTACCCTAATCTATTATACACTTGACATTTCTTTTTAAATCCTTCTTGTATATAAATCAAAGAAACTAGGGTTTTCATATCATTTTTTTATAAAAACCTAGCCACCCTCCATCTCCTCTCTCTTTTTCCGGCGAGTTTCCGGCGCCGTCTCCGGCATCTCCGGCCACAGCCGCTGCCACCCCGACCACCATCCTCGTCCCACCATCCAAACGAGACCAACATCAACAACATCACCACCATCTTCGCCGCTGCCCCACCTTCCACAGCCGCCATCACCCCCGTCATCATCTCACCACGTCACCACCCTCACCATCTTCATCATCTCACCTCGTCACCACCACCAACCGCCGCTGCCATCATCACCCTCTCCACCACTACTGCCACGACGGCCATCAACCCAACACTATCACCACTCCCCGCTGTCACATGTTTCCATCGTCACCACCCCTATCATAACCACTACCAACCGACGCCACCGCGGCTGCAGTAGCCGCAACCGCTGCCACCATCATGGCTGCCGCTCTATAGCAGCCGCCATCTCATCGCGGCGTAGCCGTGTCGTCATCATCACCATTGTCGTGTAGTTTATTCGGCTATTAAAAATGTAAAAGTTTGGTGGTTTGTTTGGTATAATCGGCTATTAAAAATGTAAAAGTTTTTATAAATATAACCGAATAATATGGTGGTATAAATTGGTTAAATAAATGTGTCGTTTTACTATTTTCATTTTTTTATGTATAACAACCTTTAGGAGTGTTTGGATCTGCGTTTAAACAGAATTTAGGGGCGTTTGGATACGCGTTTAACGGGCAAATAGGGCGTTTGGATTTGATGTTAACAACTAGTGGGGCTGTTTGGCAACAGGTTTAACAACAATTAAGAGTGTTTGGCTATGGGTTTAACAGTCCATATAGGGCTGTTTGGTTCAGCCATTTGGGTGCGTTTGGTTCAGCTCATATAAAGCATTTGGTCTTGCGTTTAACAATACATAGGTTGTGTTTTGTTTCATTTATTCGGGTTATACACTTTGTTAGATATATATTGGAACGTGGATTGATCAAGTGGGAAAAACATTGATTTTGGTTGAAATGGAAACGTCTTATAAACAAATAGGTCATGTCAAAAATTTTATAAATTCCTATACTTAGTAATTTTTACTATAAGCCTAATATTTTAGAAACCCGGTAAAAGGACAAATATATATAGTCTTAAGATTTTTAATATGTAATTATACAATAACCCGACAGCAAACGAAAGTCATACTTTTACAAACGAGATAACTATTTTAACTAAAAACCGTCAAGAAAACAAAATACTAAATTATAAAATATTATTTTACAATTCTCGACTAATAGACAAAATAATAAGTTTTGTAAAAACTTTCAAAACATCCATTATTTAATTCGTAACTTTAAAACGTGTTTTTACTTCTAAACGAGAACTCTTTATTAAATTATTTGGTGCTTTCCAAAAATGTGTCGAATTATATTGTTACAATTATTTTCTCACGTTTCTTATATAATACTTGTAAAGTATCATATATTGCGACTTATTCTTTTGGTTGTTTGTCTTTATTATATAATTCACCATATGAATTATATAATTGTTTATTTTTCATGTGTAATATATACGGAATATATTACACACTTTGCGTTTGCTTTTCGATTTATTTTATTTAACCAACCACCAAACTCTTACAACTTGAAATCCAAATCCTTTATCAACGTGTCGCGTTGATGTACTCATCCATCGGAAAACCCCAATTCATCATCCTAAGCTAGTGGGATATAGTCAATAAGTTAAGCTGCATCTTCTTAGTCGAGCCGTTTCGTTTTCCATTTGTGTTGTGCTTATTATGTGCATTTCTGCCAATCGCTCAACAACATCAAGGTGAGTTCATAGCCCCACGTTTTACTTGTTTTACATATACTTTACTACTTTTGGGGTGAGAAACATGCTCGTTTACAAACTCGTTTACGTTACTGAATTTCAACCTCGTTTATACGTTGATTACAAACTCGTTACATGATTGATGTCACACTCGTTTTTACTTATGGATTTAAGTGCTTTAAGCTTTTACGAAAACGTTGATTACTTTTACATTGGACACAAGTGTTTTCTGTTATCGTTTCCTGTTTATGTGTTGCCTAAGTTTTGCTACAAACCACTATTGCCCGAACTATCATGAACCGTTAGTCACCTATGGAAAATTGGATTGGTTAAGTGAGCGCGAATGAATAAATAGATCTATTAGGACTAATTATCCCTATCTGCTTTGGTTCCACTTAACGAAGAACAAACGGATATATGTCATGTCGATGTGCGTTGTGGTGGTCTTTGGTTTGGGACACCAGTTAAGGGCAGGAATACTATGTGGCATGATATGATATGCCCTGTTGTTATTAGCATCGGTGTCATGAGCTTAGTGCAACAATAAATACTTTCATGTGAAGTTGTATTCGTTATAACGGTCACATGTGCTTTGTATGTGAAATCGTAAACTGCTAAGATTGTCACATACGCTTTGAAATCTTGTGGTCCACACTACTTTGGTTGAACATTTCCAATTACTAAACACTTGTCATAATACTTTGAGTGAAGCTGTATTCACTAAAAGTTTTTTATCCTCGTAAATGTTTTACTTAATCCTATGAATTCACTCAACTTTATGTTGACCATTTTTAGCATGTTTTTCTCAGGTTAATAGCTTTGGACTTCTTGACGTGCTATGTGGAGTCTACGTGCAATATGATACCATATTTCAAGACTTATCAAATTATCATACTCGTTGTCTTTTGAAAAACATAAATTTCGCTTCCGCTATCTTTTAAAACTAAATTATGCTTCCGCTACATTTTACTTATGCTTCCGCAAGTGTTTACTTTCTTTTAAACCTTGTAAAACTTATCTATTTTTAAATAATGCAACGAGTTATGATTTTCAAAACCTCCATTAGTGGTCATTCTTTTGTGCCTTGTGTTCGAAGTATGATGACGTCACGCCCTCAGACACGTATTCCGTCCAGGCCCCGTCTGGGGGTGTGACAGATTGGTATCAGAGCCAAGGTTATAGAGAACCAGGTAGAATATCTAGGTCTGGTCTATAACCAGTATGTGATCCTTACGTGCTTTTATGTGTGCCTTATACGTGTTTTTGCTATAAGCTTACGATTATCTTTTCTCTGCGGTTATTTTTTCTCTACGATTATTTTTTCTTTGCGGTTATCTCTTATTCGCGGTTTACGTTCGACTTACGTTTATTCCTCTATTTACTTATATGAAAGTTGTCTATATAAATATTAAACCTTTCTAAGACATTGTGGATGACACAATGGTCTCTAAAATTTGTCTAAGACATTGTGAGCGATGCAATGGTCCCGAACTTATTATTCATAACCTTATACAATATCGTATTACGTGAAACTCGACACGGTTATGTTTACATGGAATTATGTATAAATAGAAGTTTCACAAGTCTTGTATTGGCGGGACTTGTAACTAGAGGTTTAATATGGTAATTGCTATGTAAACTCGTTCATAAAAGACCTTTATCTTATTTACTTTAACCGTATACTCATCAGCTATTTTGATCTCTATGTCGATCTTCCCTAATTGTTTTACTCCCCGTCTCCGAAGACGAGTTTTAAACACTCGTCCCATACTCATTAGAGTGCCTGCATCGTATTTTCATCCACCACCTTGAAGATTTTGTGAGTACGCGTATTGCATCAAAAATTATTAAGTAGGCTAATTTATAATCTCTTTATTTGAAAGGATTGGGACGCCTCTTCATTTAAATAAATAAATTGTATAAATTAGTCTATACTTATTCATTTATTCGACTTATTTCATTTCCTTTACCCCGTTCGATTTTGAAGTAAATACCGACGACAAGACAAGGAATGAGTTCCACGAGGATCGAGTGTATTGTAACCCAACGAATTGCTAATGCTATCGAAGCTAATATTGTTTATGAGGAAAGAATCCACATGGCTCGCGACTAAATGGATTAGGTCGTACGTTAGGAAACCAAGGTAGTAAGGAATGCCAACAACAAAATAAATGACAAAAGGCCGTGAGAGCTTACATTGCTAAACCAAATTACAAGGACGGATATGTAGCAAAATTTCCCTTCTACAACAAACGTAAGTTGCACCACACTGCACTGTGAAGTGCAATAACTACAAGAGTGTTGGCCGTGTGAGTAGGAATTGTAGGACACCCGTTTCGATATTCAACTTAGAGGCCTTTATGAAGCTAGTTTATATTAGATATTATATATTTATATATATATATATTATATATATATATATATATATATATATATATATAAACTTGCTATATTTAAAACAACCATCGGCAATGACTTATCATTTTTAGAAAATTCCTAAACCTTCGTTTTGATATTAAGAAGCTCTACGAATATTTTCAAAGACTTTCGGCACTTAATAAACCTTTAGAAACATTTTTAAACATCCGTTTACCCTCATTTAAAACTCGGACCAACAACTATATTTTTATAATCACCCATGGACTTGACCATAACACCGCCATATTTTTTTTTTCCAAACTATCCAAAATTCTTTTCATGCCCAAATACTAATCATCAATAGTCAATATATTCAGCTTAACCTCATCGCCATCTTTGTTGCAACTCACAAATCTCACAACCTCTCAACAAGAACAATTTATATATCCGAAATCATCAAAAATCTTTATTAAAATATTTATTCATTTTAATAAATTTAAAAATCATAGCACAAACATATGGAGTCGTGAATCAAAAGTATAAGAATACACAGCAACAATAACTATAACAAACGGTGACGAAATGCGGAGAGTGGACATTTCAAGAAACAATATCCCCAAAATAAAGGTCAACAAATGGGAGGAGCTCACGGAAGAGCTCAGGTGATACGTGACGAAATATCGTACTCAGTCGTTAGTTCGAGGATAAATCAAATCCATTAGCTCAAAAGCGCACAAGTCGGTTAGCTCCACAAACAGTTCATGATCGCAAGGTTTTGTAACGGCAAGAGTAAAAATTTTAAGAATGAGATAAGGTAGTTCAAGTGAGGTCTTAAAGTTCTACTGAATGGTAAGACACGATCGCGTTTCTAGATCTTTTTAACGGATTCCGGTGATTATCGAGTTCGAGTTCATACTCATGTCATATTGGTAGTGTTCCCAAATCTTTAGTTCGTGTGTCGAGTTGTTCTTCTCATGAACTTTCAGTTGATGGTAGCTAGTCCTTAGGTCGATTTTCGAGTAGACGCTACATCCTCGTAGTTGATCGAAAAGATCGTCTATACTAGGTAACGGGTAACGGTTAGCTTGTAAATTTTTGGTAGTCCTTGTACATCCTGAAGGATCCATCAGTGGTTTTGTCGGTACGATGATCTCATAATTCACTTGATTCTATCTCACTAGAAGGTAAGTATATTGAAGAAAATCTTCTAGTTCTATTGGTTATAATCCAATTAGAGTGATATGCTCATTACATTCTAGAACCTTTCAATCCGTAATTTCCATGACTACAGGAAGCATGATTTAGTCTCTCGGCTAAGGTTGTGGTGTTTCCACATGCTAAGGTTAAAGAAAAGCTACTTAGTTATGACGCTTACGGATGCGAATACTGACTGACACGACTCATGAATACGCACGTAAATATTAATAAAACACAAGTACAATATAATCTCGTTGGCAATGTAGAGGAAGGAAAAAAAACAAGAAATAGAGATGGAACATAAAGGTAATTTGACAAAATTTTATAGTGACTACTCCCAGCATAGCATGGTCCTTCCTGAATTATACATAGGTGATCAGGCTATGCATAATTTAGGAACTAACGATAAAATGCTCATTTCGTCAAACTAATGTTATGTAAAAAAAATCTTATACGGTATAAACGATATAGTTAATAAGGTAGCAAAACAGTTCGTGGTAATGAAAACAAGGTAGTTTATATAACGACACAAGGTATTTTGTAAGATAACAGGAAATGTTTTATGAGGTGATAACAAAATAGTTTACGAGAAAGTTACGTGACGGTTTATAATGTAATGGTAACAAATGGTTTACAAGTTGACAACCCAATAATTTATAAAGTGACAACGTAATGGTTTATAAAAGACACGAAGTAGTTCATAAGATGATGACGACATAGTTCATAAATTGACAGCGAAATAGTTTATAAATGACAACGAAACAATTCATTAAGTGACAACAAAATAGTTTGTAAGATGACTGCAAGGTAATTTATAATAGGGTAGAAAAAGAGTTTATAATTAACCGTAAAATAGGTTATAAGATAGAAACGAGTTAGTTCATTAATTGATAGTCAAATAAGTTATGAGGTAATAGTAGGATAATTATAAAATGTTGACAAAACGGTTCATGGAATGATATCAAAATAGTTTATAAGGTGTTAAAATAAACAAGAAGCTATCAGCAAACGGTTTGTAAACTGGTGTAAAATAGTTCATAACGCGACAACAACTATGTTTATAAGACGACACTAAAATAGTTCATAGGATACCATCCAGTTAGTTAATAACAATAAGACAGTTTACATAATAATAGTGAAATGGGTTGTAAGACGGTAAAGGAGTAGCTTACTTATATTTACTAGAGAATTGAAGTGTAACTGACAAAATCGTCATGACACAAATTGAACAAATGATTTAGGAAAATCCACACAATACACGAAATTCACAGGTAAGTACTAGTGCAAAACTCTTAGAGATTACAGTCTAAGTCTACTTAGGTTTCACTAGATAAGGAAAAATCTCTCCTTAAACATCAGCGTTATCTTTGACGGCGTTAGAGCTCCAACGAGTTTTAACCTCCTAAATACGGTTCGCACGGTTCAGATTTCTAATTTGCCACTGCGGCCTCTAAGTTGAATATCGAAACGGGTGTCCTACAATTCCTACTCACACGGCCAACACTCTTGTAGTTATTGCACTTCACAGTGCAGTGTGGTGCAACTTACGTTTGTTGTAGAAGGGAAATTTTGCTACATATCCGTCCTTGTAATTTGGTTTAGCAATGTAAGCTCTCACGGCCTTTTGTCATTTATTTTGTTGTTGGCATTCCTTACTACCTTGGTTTCCTAACGTACGACCTAATCCATTTAGTCGCGAGCCATGTGGATTCTTTCCTCATAAACAATATTAGCTTCGATAGCATTAGCAATTCGTTGGGTTACAATACACTCGATCCTCGTGGAACTCATTCCTTGTCTTGTCGTCGGTATTTACTTCAAAATCGAACGGGGTAAAGGAAATGAAATAAGTCGAATAAATGAATAAGTATAGACTAATTTATACAATTTATTTATTTAAATGAAGAGGCGTCCCAATCCTTTCAAATAAAGAGATTATAAATTAGCCTACTTAATAATTTCTGATGCAATACGCGTACTCACAAAATCTTCAAGGTGGTGGATGAAAATACGATGCAGGCACTCTAATGAGTATGGGACGAGTGTTTAAAACTCGTCTTCGGAGACGGGGAGTAAAACAATTAGGGAAGATCGACATAGAGTTCAAAATAGCTGATGAGTATACGGTTAAAGTAAATAAGATGACACACGGCGTATTTTTGCAACAAGTGGTTTGATTAAAAGTGGAAAACGTAAATTTGTAAAATATACGAAACGTTGTATAAACGCATAGTCAGTGCCTAAATTATAAAAATTTATGTCCTTAGTAGTTTTCACAAAAATTATCTATATTTATTTAGAAAACCGATAAAAAGAACGATATTATATTAATATATTAATTTGTAATGATACAATAAACCGGTAAATAAACAAAAGCTATACTTTTACAAACGAGACAACTAGTTTAGTTAAAACGCGTAACGAAACACTAAATTATAAAATACTATTTTATAATTTTCGACTAAAAGTTAAAATCATAACTTTTGTAGAAACTTTACAAACATCGTTTAACATAATTCGTAACTTAAAATGTACGTTTATTTTTATGCAAGAACTTTTATTAATTAAATTGGTGATTTCCAAACACGTGTCGAATTATTTTGCTCCAATTATTTTCTTACGTTTCTTATATAATACTTGTAAAGTATTATATACTAAGACTTATTCTTTTGGTTGTTTTTCTTTATTATATAAGTCACCATATGAATTATATAATTGTTTATTTTTCAAATGTAATATATACAGAATATGTTACATACTTTGCGTTTACTTTTCGATTTATTTTATTTAACCAACCACCAAACTCATACAACTTGAAACCTCAATCCTTTATCAACGTGTCGCGTTGATGTACTCATCCATCGGAAAACCCCAATTCATCATCCTAAGCTAGTGAGACTTAGCCGTTAAGTTAAGCTGCATCTTCTGGTCGAGCCGTTTTGTTTTCCGTTTGTGATGTGCTTATTATTTGCTTTTCTGCCGATTTCTCTGCAACATCAAGGTGAGTTCATAGCCCCACTCCTTTACTCGTTTTGAATACATTTTTTAAACTTGGGTGAAAACATTGTTTGTTTTTTTAAAACTCGGCAGAAAGAATGTGGAAGAGGTGGACGCAAGTACTAAACAAGAGATATCCCCCTATTTACGTTTTGCCTAAGTAGCGTTTAGACCACTATTGCCCGAACTATCATGAACTATCAATTTCTAGACCGGAGGACCGGTTGAGGGAGCGCGAGTGAATAAATAGATCTATTGGGACTAATTATCCCTATCCGGGTGAGTAGCGCTCACTACCCACGGGGCTCCCGATAAACGGATATATGTCATGTCGATACTGGTTAGGTAGTCTTTGGTCGGACACCTGTATGGGCGAGCAATTACTTGGCATGTTATCTGCTACTTTCATTATTAGCTTCGGTGTCATGGGCTTAGTGCAACGTAAATACCCTTTTATGTGAAGTTGTATCTGTTATAACTGTCGCATACGTTTTGAAGTCTTGTGGTCCATACTACTTTCGTTAGACGTTTCCGATTACTAAATACTTTTTATGAATTTGCGAGTAAGGCAGTATTCACTTAACCCGTTTTGATTTTTCGTAAATGTTTTACTTAAACCTATGAATTCACCAACTTTATGTTGATCGTTTTTAGCATGTTTTTCTCAGGTTATTAGCGTTGGACTTCTTGACGTGCTATGTGGAGTCTAAGTGCAATATGATACCATTATCAAGATTTTATTCCTCATTCATACTCGTTGACTTTTCAAAACTTAATTATGTTTTCGCTACATTTTACTTACACTTTTGCAAATGTTTAACTTCTTTTGAATCTTATAAAACTTATCTATTTTTAAAAAATGCAACGAGTTATGATTTTCAAAACGTCCATTAGTGGTCGTTCTCTCGTGCCTTGTGTTCGAAATACGATGATGTCACGCCTTCGGACACGTATTCCATCTAGGCCCTGTTTAGGGATGTAACATTGGTTATCTAATCTATGTTAATTCTATTCTAAACCTATGTTAAACCTATGTCAGTCTAATCCTAATTCTAACGGGAAAAGGGTGTTTTTCAGCCTAAGAGACTGGCACGGTTTGGTTGGTGACTACACTTCAATCCAGGGCGACTTTTACCCACGAAGCTAATTAACAAAAAATAAAGAGCGGTCAACCTACTGATAGAAACTGTATTATCCATTATAATCCGATTAGAACTTGGTTTATTTATTAGGTGCAATGATTTCTTCTCTCGGAGGTGGCATATCATCTTAGACTCTAGTTGTTTCATCATCCTAAGACCTAACACATTAATTCTGTCACATTAAAGCATCCGCATAAGCAATCCTTATTTGCTGATTTTTTTTTACAATCTATCTTAAGATTAAGCAAATGGGGAGCTTGTTAAAAACAAGAACCCTAGCTCATAGAGACTTTTTACCTACTACCAGCTTAAGGTAAGTTTAAAAAAAAAACAAAAACTAGTTAAACAGTTTCCACCTTGTCCACCTATCCTATGGAATCAAACGTATTTGTTTGAATATCTAGGTTTATCTTCTAGTAAACACGATCCAATACCATAGCCACATATCAAATTAAACTAGTTAAGCCCGAACGTATCTAACACAAACTTAAAGACAATATTCTGATACTATGTATTCTAGATTAAAAATTACTATATGGAGAGCTCTCCCGACACCAGATCTACTTGTCCCTTCACTAATCTAGTTGAAATTGATATGTCGCATAACAAAAGCGCGTAAACACGTTAAATTGATAATTAATAAACATGCACTCAACGATAAAACAAGAAATCAAACAAACAAATACCAAACATTCAAATCTTTATGATAATGGCTAATACCCGAAGGTATTAGCCTTCAAACGTCATAATAAATACAAGAGAAATTATTTAGCCAAGGTAAACTAACCGAGTTAACGAATGATACAAAAAACTGAACGATTACTAAATTATATGGAATTACACGTTGTCTTTTATGGAATGGAATACGTTTCTTGACCTCTTCTGCTCTTCTTCTCCTCTGAAAATCAACTTTTATGGTTTAGGAATCAAGAATATGATTTAGCACACTTAAAACTTATTTTTGAATTTTCTATTTATAAGGTCTGGAAGTCGGTTGGATACGGCGTATCCATGAGTTGGATACGCGTGTTAGGGATTTCTCAGAGTATGGACCACGCTTGATATCTTCCAGAATATTATATTATTACCCTATCTTAAATACTGCGATTGAGTCTCTATGGAAACGTGTATTTTGAGCTTCTTTCTTATGTGTGGTTTTTGGTGAGTGCAAGGCTTCGGATACACCGCCGTAAATCTTTTTATCGATACAACATATGGTCCTTCAGAATAGTAATCTTCAAAATATTATCTTAAGCTCCAGAATGCGCAACCATTTGCTATCTTTCACCAATTACTCCATAATTACTGCAATTCTCAAATATAAACATAAGTAATATTTCTTTGCATAACTATACAGAATAGTTAAATCATAGGATAAATGATGCTATAAAATAGATGTTTTTGATGTTCATCAAAATATCCCCCCACTTGGAATCCTACTTGTCCCTCTAAGTAGCTTGTAGATGTTTATAAAAATGCATCCCTACGAAGTTTCCACTAAAGCAATTATTTATCTTTTACAAGTACACACCAAAACCCCTCACCGAATTAGAAAGATGAAAACACTCAAAACACTTCAACTAATCTATGTCGTAACAATGTAACTTAAATAGCTTCAAATTGCTCGGGAAAATCGTTATGACGAGTATCTATCAGAAGCTTGGCAAGATACACATCTCCCACCACAAAACCAGGAAGTAACAAGTTATATAGGTAAATATTGGGTTTTTGAGTGTGGGAAAGGCGTACGGTTGATAATTCTCCAATCTTTCAACCACAAGTACCAATCCAACCAGGCACTGAAGCACACATACACACCCGACGAAACGCCGGATAGACATACGTTCCGATCACATCCCATTGATGTTTAACCAACGGTTTAGGATGAAGAATGATAATAGGGAAGGAAACATTCTAACTTTTACCAAAAGTCATAAACCAACAAGGTACAAAGCATGCATACATGGCCGGAACGCCGGTATAGACATGCATGTTCGTATGAATCCCCATTCGCGTAAAACCAACGGCTAATCATCAGGTGATAGGGAAGTAAATTGTTGTTAAGTAATAATCAAGAAACAAATAGATTAAAGCCTAAAGTACAAGTTGCAGAAGAGTGTGGGGGGGGGGGGTGGGTGGGCTAGACTCTTTTTCCTGACCGTTACCATAAAAGACACCAAACTAGTTACAACTCTTTGATCATCGATAAAAAACTATCAACCTAAGTTGGCGTTCCCGTAACGGTCAACTTCCCAATCATCAACTTTACATACTCTACAAGGCAAGTGGTGATATCTTCCACTTTATACAATACTCTACATCGTTGATTTCTTAGACGTATCAACGAATAATTGATCCTTCGTGTAATTCCTTCGGTAGTTGCGAAACGATTATCTTCAAACTTTCCTTCTCTTTTTTTTGCAATTTTTCTGATTTTTTTTCGAACTATACTTTAAATCTCGGTGTGGTTTCACCATCTTCACGATCATAATAATTCCGGATAATTTCTTCGGTAATTCTTCATTCTTCGGATTCACCATTAATTGCGATGGTAGTAAAATCACATGAGCTTTGACTGCAAATATACATTCCCATTTGCAATGTGCAAATTTCCAACCGCACCAAAGATAGAAAATGACACAAGACTCGGAAAATACAAACTTTACACTTTAAGCAACTAGCAACTGTAAATTAAACTTAATCTAACAGGGTAGGTTAAGGTGTAAGGGTGTAACGAAACAAATAGTTGGTGTAATTCCTAAAGGATTGGCTCTACGGGTTGTTCTAGTGGATCTTCACTCTAAAGATGAGAGTGAAAAAGGGTTTAACGGGAGGTTACCTATCCGTGTAGTTTGTTAAAAAAAACACAAACACCATGTAAAGGCCTTTGGGTGTAACCTAAAAATTTACCAATAAACAATACTACCTACTCCAATAAATCCAAATACTCAATATTGTGGTCTCGAATAGATATACCAGCCCAGTTCTAAAGTTACAACATCTCCGCACACTCATATTTAGTGGAATTTTGGGTTAAACATTTAGAAAGGAAAGTTAAATCCTTCATAATATCTATCAAGGGTTATTGTGTGCGGGTAATGTAACATGTAATTCACAAAAGTATGCTTGAAATTTTTTTAAATTTGAGCATAATTTAAGCATTTTATTGTGAAAAATTAGGACAAGTAAACATTCTAATTCTAGCCCCCCTTGAATTATACAACATCCTCGTTATATAGATAAAACATTAAATACAGGAATTTAAAAAGAATTAGAATGAGAAACTCCCTGATTTTTGCTCGGTAGATTCTCCAAGTTGTGTTTATGAGCAAGATTATGTGTTAAACAGCCGCCTTGAGGTTTCAAGACTCCAACACTTCGAGGTTTCCAGATTCGTAGATTCTACACCAATATTCGTCGATATTTCTTTCACGAGGTTCTGTGTAAATTTCTCAGAAAACAAATGCAATTCTATCTCAGTGTATTCGTTTGGTTATACTCGAAATAAATACCTAAAATTATACAGGAAGTCGATACGCCATATCCATTCCCCAGGATACGCCGTATTGATACCTGTGTCGAATACGCTGTATTCGTTTAACGAATACGTCGTATTGACTGTGCTAAAAAATAAAGACTGGATAACGTCCAGATAGTCGATACGCCGTATCCATGAGGTTTGGATACGCCGTATAGACAGTCTAGGAAGACAGACTCAAAAAAATTGAAAATTACATTCCGGGTTGTCTCCCGGCAAGCACTCTTGTTGACAGAATAGTCTTTAAGTTAGACATGCCCAGTTTAATCCCATCCTTATAAAACAATTTGGGGTCGAACGGGATGCCAAATGGTACATACAAATTTTTAATTATAAAAATTAGTTGCATCCCTTTGTTAAGAAAATTCTAAGTCACGATATTAACACATAATTCCTTGATAAAAATTTCGATTTTGAAAAATTTACTTGACGTATCGTAACTAGTTTCCAAAAGCTTATTTGACGCATGTGCATAGGCACCATCATTGTTATTTATTACATTAGGTAATGGTATGACAGATAAATCCCCCGAAGAGTGTTCAATATCAATTTTTTCATCATCATTGTCCTCATCCGATTTTGAATCATCGGGATAAATTACGTTAAAAGAAAATAGATCATTAAAGTATAAAATGTTTTGATCTACTTCATCACATTCGGACAATGATGTTTCATCTTTCAAATCAAATTCATCGATATGTTGAGGATTTAAAGTGGGTTCAGTTAAGAAATCTAATTTAGACGTTTGAGCATCATTGTAAATAATGGTTGGAAATTCTTTCTCAAAATCATTAAAGTAGTCTAAATAATTAAAATACCTGACCGTAGGCTCGGTGATGGAAGCAAGAGGGCATAATTGACCTAATCATTATCAGTTTCTGAATCCTTTTTAAATTGTTTACAAAAATTATTTTGTAAGAAAATGAATTTTTGTCGAAAATTACCGTGCAATCTTCATCGTCGGATTCGTCAAACGATATTCTAAAGTCAATTTCATCGTTAAGAGGACTTACCGTAGGCTCACACGAGAGTGCTAGCTTTAAAAGTTAACGCCGTTTTAAATTACTATTACAGGCATTCAGTACAACATAGCCCGAGGTCGTGAACGTTTTTATTATCCCAAATCTTACCAAACGTAGCAGTTTCCAGTTAAACACTTTCCCAGTCTACGAGCTTTTTCTTCCTCAAGCCTGATATACTCATCCATAGTAATGTTGGGGTCGTCCATTTTAAAACCTGATAATAAATATTGTTAGGAAATAATACTGTCAAATAGCATAATACGCATATTCAGTGAAACTGTATACGTCGTATTGATGATAGAGTTGAATACGCTGGATTGGTTTAAAAGAAATTTATACGCCGTATCCAATAAATTGAATACTCCGTATTGGTTTAAAAAAATTCTACAACGTACTTTGAATCATGCGAAACACACACAAACAGAATATGCAAAATATACAATGCAGAAAACAAACACACAAAACAAACACACAAATATGCAAACTAATCTAAAACTAAACTAAAACACTAATAAAAACAAGAATTAAACAACTTCATTCCCCGGAAACAGCGCCAAAAACTTGATGTGTTGTAGTGTAGGGTTGTTTTTTTTAATGTTTTTAAGTTTTAAATTTATATTTTGCCGACTCAACCAAAAATAATACTTTAACGGGCAGTGTACCCGATCGGTAGTAGTTTCGTGGTAAGTAGAGTGTCGATCACTGAGAGTGAGGTTAAATCTTTCAATTTAATTAATATCTTCGTTATCTAATCTATGTTAACTCTATTCTAAACCTATGTTAAACCTATGTTAGTCTAATCATAATTCTAACGGGAAAAGAGAGTTTTTCAGCCTGAGAGACTAGCACGGTTTGGTTGATGACTACAATTTATCCAGGGCACTTTTACCCACGCAAGCTAATTAACAAAAGATAAAAGAGTGGTCGAGCCTAATGATAGAAAACTGTATTAACCATTATTAATCCGATTAGAACATTGGTTTGTTTATTTAGTGCAATGATTTCTGCTCGTCGAGTGCATGATTCAGGCTGAGACTTTGCGTTTTCTTCATCCTAAGACCGAGACACAGTAATTTTGGTCCACAATTATGCATCCCGCAGAAATGCAGCCGGAGGGGCTGTGGATTGTCGATCGTAGGAGTATGGCAATGGTGATCTTGTGAAAACCCTAGCTCATAGAGACTTAACCCACTACCCGCGTAATGGAAATTATACACTAGTAGTCCACGATCCAACTATATCCATTGAATCAGAAAGTTATTTTGTTGAATAATCTAGTTTCACCTTCAAGTCAACATGATCAATAAACTTTTAGCAAATCCAAGTAACTAGTTAAGCCCGAAGCGTATCCTAACACAAGACTTAGAAGGACAATATTCGTGATACGCATGATTTCTAGATGTTATAAATACGAATGGAGAGCTATCTCAGACTCGAATCCTACTGGTTCTGCTTTACTAGATCCAGTTAATGAGAATCGAAGACAATAGTGCGTAAACAATATAAATTGATAAAACCATAAACAAGCACGTTCAAAACGATAAATCAGAAATCGGACAAACAAATACCAAACATTCTAAGCTTTCATGAGAATGGCTAGTAACCCAAAGTAGTAGCCTTCAAACGTCATAATAAATTCATAAGGAAAGATTTAGCCAAGGTAACTAACCGATTAAGATGATTCCAATAAAACGAACCGATTACTAAAGTTATTTGGAATTACCCTTGTCTTCTATATTGGAATACGTGGCTTGACCTCTTCGCATATTCTCTCCTTGAAAATCGACTTTTATATGGTTTAGGGTTCGAGAAATTTGATTTAGCATACTTAAAACTCGTTTTTTTGTGAGTTTTCTATTTTTTAAGGTCTGGAAGTCGGTTGAATACGGCGTATCCATGAGTTGGATACGGCGTATTGGGGATTTCTTGGAGTAGGGACCGCGCTTGATATCTTCTAGAATATTATATTATATCCATATCTTGAATACGGCGTATTGAGTCTCTCTGGATACGGCATATTGATCTTCTTTCCTTTTGTGGTTTTTGGTGAGTGCAGGCACGGATACGCCGTATCTTCTTGATGGATACACGTCTTGTCTGCAGAATATAATCTTCAAAATATCATCAGTTAAGCTCCCAGAATAGTGGCGCCTTTTGCTATCTTTCACTAATTCTCCAGAATACTGGCAATTCTCAAATATAAAACGAGTTAAGTAACATTCTTTACATTAACTATACAAATGGTTAATTCATGGATAAATGATGCTATAAAAAGACGGTATTTGATGTCATCAAATACCCCCCACATGAATTCCGACTGTCCCTCAAGCAGCCTTTAGAAGTTTATAAAAATGCATCCCTAAGGATATTTTCTGTTAAAGCACTTATTTGATCTTTTATAAGTACACAATCAAACACCTCACGAAATAAGAAGATGAAAACACTCAAATCACTCAACTAATCTACGTGGTAACATGTAACTAAATCGCTCAATTGCTCAGTCATGACGAGTATTCTATTATAAGCTTGGCAAGGATATACATCTCCACCACAAAAGCCAAGGAGTAACAAGTTTATAAAGGTAAATATGGGTTTTTGTATGGAAAGGCATACGGTTTGATCATTCTCCAATCTATCACCAGAAGTACCACTCCAACAAGGCAGCCGAAGCACACATACACACCTGGAACATCGGGATAGACATGCGTGTTCGATCATTGTTATTTATTACATTAGGTAATGGTATGACAGATAAATCCCTCGAAGAGTGTTCAATATCGATTTATCAGCATCATAGTCCACTTCCTATTTTGATCACGGATAAATTTTCGTAAAATAAAATAGATCCATAACGAATTAAATTTTTGTTCCACTTCATCACATTCAGAAAATGATGTTTCATCTTTCAAATCAAATTCATCTATATGTTGAGGACTTAAAGTGGGTTCAGTTAAGAAATCTAATTTAGACATTTGAGCATCATTGTAAATAATGGCTGGAAATTCTTTCTCAAAATCATTAAAGTAGTCTAAATCAATAAATTGAACTGACCGTTGGACTCGGTGATGAAGGAGGCATATTGACTTTATCATTATCATTTTCTGAATCCGTTTTTAAATTGTTGACAGAAATTATTTTGTAGAAAAATGAATTTTTGTCAAAAATTACCGTGCAATCTTCATTGTCGGATTCATCAAATGATATTCTAAAGTCAATTACGACGTTAAGAGGACTTACCGTAGGCTCACACAAGAGTGTTGCTTCAGATGTTAATGTCTCGTTAAATACTATAGCTGGGAATTCAGTTTAACAGATCCGAGGTCGTGAACGTCTTTATTATCACATATCTTACCATACATAGCAGTTTCCCAGTTAAACACTTTCCCACGTCTATGAGCTTTTTCTTCCTCAAGCCTGATATACTCATCCATAGTAATGTTGGGGTCATCCATTTTAACCTGTAATAAATTCGCTAGGAAAGAAAACTGTCAACTAGCTTAATACGCCGTATTCAGTGAACTAAATACGCCGTATTGATGATAGAGTTGAATACGCTGTATTGGTTTGAAAAAAATTTATACGCCATATCCAATAAATTAGATACGCCGTATTGGTTTGAAAAAATTCTACAGCGTACTTTGAATAATGCGAAACACACACAAACACAATATGCAAAATATACAATGCAGAAAACAAACACACAAAACAAACACACAAATATGCAAACTAATCTAAACTAAACTAAAACACTAAAAAAACAAGAATTAAACAACTTCATTCCCCGGAACGGCGCCAAAAACTTGATGTGTTGTAGTGTAGGGTTGTTTTTTTAATGTTTTCAAGTTTTAAATTTATATTCTGCCGACTCAACCAAAAACAACACTTT
Source organism: Tanacetum coccineum (assembly GCA_026074375.1). NCBI lineage: Eukaryota > Viridiplantae > Streptophyta > Magnoliopsida > Asterales > Asteraceae > Tanacetum > Tanacetum coccineum. Next base: position 24,057 of record BQNB010081764.1, read on the forward strand.
AACAGGCAGTGTACCCGATCGGTAGTAGTTTCGTGGTAAGTAGAGTGTCGATCACTGAGAGTGAGGTTAAATCTTTCAATTTAATTAAGATCCTGGTTATCTAATCTATGTTAATTCTATTCTAAACCTATTGTCAGATCTAATCCTTAATTCAAAACGGCAAAGGGGTTTTTCAGCCTGAGAGACTAACACCGTTTGGTTGGTGACTACAATCATCATAGCTCTCTTACACACACAACTAATTAAAACAAAGAGATAAAAGAGCGGTCCAAGCCTATGATAGAAAACTAGATTAACCATTATTAATCCGATTAGAACGTGTTGTTTTTGTTTATTAGTACAATGATTTCTTCTCGCGAGGTGGCATAATCATTCATAGACTTAGGCTTTTAATCAACCTAAGAACCTAGACACATTAATGCTGGCACAATTAAAGCATCCGCATAAAGTATCCTATTTGCTGATTATAATCTATCTTAGGGATTAAAGCAATGGTGATCTCGTTAAACCCTAGCTCATAGAGACTTTACCCACTTATCGCATAATGGCAATTTATACACTAGTAGTCCACTTGTCCAACTATCCAATGGAATCAAAATGTTATTTATTGAATTATCTAGGTTCACCTTCTAGTCAACACGATCAATAAACCATTTGCAATATACAATTAACTAGTTAATCCTGAAGCATATCCTAGACACGGATTTAGAAGGACAATATTCGTGATACTATGATTCTAGATGTATAAATTACTATATAGAGATGTCGGTGATTACTACTTCTAGTACATCTTCAAACCAACAAGGTAAAATGAGAAACGAGTCTTGAGTCATCTTCTTAAGAAAATTCATCATGTAATCCTTTTCCACCAACATAACCACAAACTAATATTATTTCTACAACCCATAAAATGTAAACTACCTTTCACAAAGTACAAACCTAATCCTTAAAATCACTACACAATAAATCTCCTCAAATCATTGTCCTAACTTCTCGTAAACGTCTTTTCTCATCTCAAATATTCTTTTCATTTTTCTAACGGTTCCTCTCACTCTTAAACGTTCCTTTTCACTTCTAACATGTCTTCTCACCTCTAAATGTATCTTCCCTCTTCTAATAGTCTTGTTACTATTAAAAGTACTTCTATATCTCGTGATAACTAAATTATTTCATTCGAAATATTTAAGTGTTTTACGAAATCCAAATGTTACTCCTTCACAAAACTTTCCACTTTCTAGAAAGTGAAGAACATAAAGAAGATATTCAATCTTCAAGTGTTATTGAGTCACCACATTGTTGAGTCTCTTATTATTCTTCCACCATGAAAGAACTACCTCATTTCACATCCAACCTTTGTTTCTCAACATTGTCAACCAACAAAACACCAAACAAACTTTTGATTTCCCAATCATCCACCTTTGTCTCTATAGGATTACTTGCACAATAATTGTTAGTGCAAATGATATATCCATCATTTTCAACAACCTCTTGTCAACATATTCCCTTTTTAGTCTTACTCATCCTTCCTCACTTTTCGGCTCTATGGAATCATTTTCATTCACATCCAAGAGCACATCGTCTCCATCCTCGTCTTATTTTTTTTCTTTTAAAGTATATATATATTGACATATTATTAAGTGTCATTCGTCTACTTTTAAAAGGTCATTCTCATAATATTCTTATGTCAATCAATAAACGAATCCCATTCTCGTTTATTAAAAGTCGGTCTAATCTTTCTCCGTAAACATACGTCTCGATTCTTTTTATTTCATCATTTAGGCTGTTTTTAAAATAATGACTACTTGTGTCTAGTTTCTACTTCTCTTTCAAAGTGTCATACTTCAGAATAATAAAACCTAGAAGTGCATGTCTAGTTCCCCGCTAACGTTTTGCTATATGTATATGTGCACTTGTCTACTAACTTTGTTTTGTAGCACAACAATATCTTGATTCCTTGGTGCCCCAAACAAGGGGGAGCATACACCGAGGGGGAGCACTTGCAAGCGTTTTGCTCATTTAAATTGCATCGAACTTCTTGAGCATCGATGGTAATTTATTTGATCCATGGATCCGTTAGAGTCAATATACAAGGAATGTAATTATCATGGGGATGCAATAAGCAAGGGGGAGCTAGGAGCTATGTGGTTTAATAGCATGGATTTAGTTTAACCATGATGATAGAAGACTTCACTAGGATGATGCAAGCTCACCTTTATAGGAAGATAGGATTGGGGATTGTCAAATACGATGAAGGGTTTATTCATACTCCAAATACTTCACCTCCTCCACTTTAAAATCACCCTAAACCTTAAGGTCATCCTCTCATACCTTCAACTTATATATTTGAAGTACCTACTTTTTTTCATGCCTTCTTCTCATCTATCACGACATCCTCTAAATTATAAAAGAAATACAAAATTACCTCAATTTTTTCCACTTTAATTCACCCCAACCTTAAGAAACACAAAACCACCTCAACCTTATTTCTCATGCTGTCTTCTCATTCCGCCAACCAATATAATTGGAACATCTACATTTTCCTCATTTCTTCATCCTATACACTCAAAGTACCTACCTGCTTCTCTTGCCTACTTCTCATCTCTCATGACCTTTTCTAAACTATCCAAGGAACACACAATCACCTTCACCTTTATTTCTCATATCTTCTCCTCATAATTCAAACCTATATACTCAGAGCACTTACCCTCTTCTCATGTCTTCTTCTCAAACATCCTACCTATATGCTCCGATCATAATCCACATTATACCTTTTTGCTTCGACAAAAGGGGGAGAAGGGAGTGTAAACGAGTAACTTTTAAACTTTACTATGTGCTATAGTTTACATATTTTGTCATCATCAAAAAGAGGGAGATTGTTTAGTGCAATATTACGATATTAATCTATATCGATCTCTTTATGTTTTTGATGATGAAAAAACATATACTTGTAATATCGTAACTCAAGTGCGCAAGTTACTCGTAATCACAAATCATCAATGCATACACGTATCAACATCTTTCGACGTCTCAAGTATGCATCAAGACGAACATTGGTTTACACCCTACGTAAATCACATAAGGTATGTACAAATACTATTAACTTGTAGGATGATTCAATAAAAATTTTTGTCTTAAACTTTATATTTTTATAAATATAACAAAACTATTTCTCAAAAATTATTTAGACAAATTATTTTTAAATTATAAAGAAATGTTTTATTTGGTAATTATTTCAAATTTCAAAATCTGATCATTTTCCCCTAAAATAAGTGTCACTTTCACCAGACTAAGTTTGTCACCACAAAAGACAAAAGACCTGATGCGGTCGGTCCGGGGACGGTCCCTTAATATTCGGATCGGCAGTGCCCCCTTAATTATTTGGCGGCCCCCCTTAATATCTCTGGGAACCGTTGTTTCCTAGACGGCTGTTTTTCACTCCTATAAAATAGTGGGTCACCTCCTAACAATTTCAACAACCCTTTTTGCACAAATTCTTCCAGTTCTTCCTCTTTAGTCTCTAAAATCCCCTTTTTCTCTCTAAATCTCTTGATCACTAACATAGTTTAATTTTTTTTAAGTGTGATCCAATCTTCTATCCTTTCCTTCTTCCCTCATGTGCAAGAGAAGAACTTCGGTCATCTTCAAGATCCAAAGTTATGTAGTCTAGTTAGTCCATTTGTAAAATTTGTACATATAGATCGAGTCCATGTCTTCCAATCTTTAGTAGTGTGTAGGTCCAAATGATGTATGTATTTTGATGGGTTGATTGTGGGTTGGTTAGTATTTTAGGCCTTAAAATACATTGGTGAAGTGGTAGATTAGTTCTAGCTAAGATTAGAACTCGACACTTAGCTTAGTGTCAGAAAATATTGTAAGCAACGCTGTTTATGTGTTTAGGCCATAAAACACAAGGTTTGTTATGTTGGGCCATAAAACATAATGGGTTTGGTTATACCCGAAGAAGAACTCGACATCTAGCATAGTGTCAGAAAATAATGTAAGAAACGTTATAAGGTTTTCTCCGCCGAAAGGGAGCTTGTTGATTAGTGAAGTAACTCTCGAGTTGGATACTCAGGGAGTGGAGTAGGGCGAAGAGGAGCTTCGTGACCGAACCACTATAAATCACCGTATAGGTTTGCATTTTCTTTTACCTTTCTCTTTACTTATGTCCTTACATTTATTTCTTTACTTTTACACTTGCATTGTGCTTATGATTGTGTGAAGTGTTGTGTATGTTATGTTAGCCATGGTTGTGTAGCTCTTTGTAGTAAACATTATGAGTGTGGAAATATTGATAGAAGATGCACTAGTTATTGTAAATCTATTATCGACATTTCTCATATTGCGTCAAACTTAATTGGTGATTTGATACAAAAGATCTAGTCCGAAAAACCTCTTCTGGAGGCGGTCCTATAAATTGGGCGGCCCCCTGATGTACTAGGCAGCCGCTTTATATTTATGGGACCGCCAGTAGAGAGTGATGTAATTTTTGTATTGACTAATTTAAGATTTTATAATGGAAACGTATTTACCCCCCTCTACGGTTTCCACAATATTGTCGAAATCCGAAATCACCTTCACTTCACCATGGTAACCAAGAAAAATAGAAAGAAGATATGAAGAAATGAAGAAAGAAGTTTAGAGAGAGAAACAAAAGTGGCTGATTTCTAGTAAATATGTGAAAAATACAAATGAGACCAACACCTTCTCCATCCTTGGAGAGGGGTATTTATAGTTAAACCATGAGGCTTTCATGCCTATGGTATTTCTATGGGCCAGGCTCGGGATTACATGGGATTTTACCCGATACACGTGACAGATTAGCTTACATCAACGAGCCCATTTACCCGATCTAGCCTATTAAAACATTACTTAATTAAATTGACCGAGACCTAATATTCTTAATGAACGAACTTCCATATTCGACTCAATATTTGAGGCTAACAATCTCCCCCGAAGTGAGTTCATTGTGACACTCCTTCGTGAGATCAATGAGATTGCTTTAGTCGTTAATCTCTTGTGATCTTTGTCTCTGTCAACGTTGTAGGCTTGTTCCTTCATGCTTTGTGATCTTTGATCTTGAGCCTTTGTCATTGTCTTTCGACTTTGTCTTTACGTTTGAGATCTTTAAATATTTTCCTTGCTCGTTGTAACATCCGAGAATCTTCGGAATTTTTAAAGGAGATATAAGTTATTCCTAGGTTGATTTATCAAAAACGAGCCGCTAAATCACGTTTTCATTATTCGGACTCTAAAGCAATTTGATGTAAAACGACATTCCTGACAATTTTTTTGTTTTGACCGAGACCCGAAAACAGTCAGAAGGTGACTGAAATGCCCTCGCAAGATTTAGAAACGGAAAATAATTAAATTATATTTAATTAAATTTTTTATTAAATAATTTTTTTTTAATAAATTATGTCATCATTTCATTCGAAAACGTTTGTTGATAACGTGAATATACGGGTTAGAAA
>BQNB010081765.1:0-29529 GCA_026074375.1 Tanacetum coccineum
TTGGGGGGAAGTTAATCCAACTCATGCATACTACAATGGTTCCAGAACAAGTCAAGACAAAGAAGATCCAAGCTGGAGTACAAGTATCAAGACTAGAAGACAAAGACGTCATCTTCAGCATTGGAAGCGCCTTGGATGTCATTTTATTTTGTTGTATTTGTACTTGTTAGGAACATTGTAAGTAATTCTGTATGCCCACATATTGGGGGAAGATTGTTAGCCTTAAAATATGTCGGCTAATACAGAATTACATTAGTTTAAATAGGCAAGACTCGCAGGGACTTAAAATGTCTAGTTATGATAGTTTAGAGAGTCAAGACCTATATATACCCCCTCCATACTTCCATGGAGGGGTGAGGATTCATTTTACTTGTAATAAGGTGTGTGTGTTTCTCTCTCTAGAATACACACATCTTTCCTTTCTCTCACTAAATAATATGGCTAAACATTTGTTCAATCCTCCCCGACCTCCGGATCATGTCTCTTGTTATGTGAATCTTTATGGGTAACAGAAACCCTCCTAACATTGTTGCTGACCTATTCACCAAACCTAATTTGGATGCTTACTACGAAGGGGATGGAAGCAACCACAAAAAGTGGAACGGAAACGGAAGCGAATTGGGAAAGTTCCCCACCCAAACAATGTAAGTGATGGAGGAAGGATGTGTAAGACCGAAAAGTTTGAAGTTATAAAGTATTCGTTAGGACCAAACGAAGAATTCATTGCTATAAAAAACCGTGGATACAATACTTGGAAAAGAAGCAAATATAGTCTATCTCACATCTACAAAGAATTTTTCAAAAACGAGGAGAAGGGTGGACGGTGACACGAATGGATAATAAAGAATGAAAAAGACAGAAACAGTTGAATTTAACGACTGGCTGAAACAAAAGTGCTTCCCGGGAGACAACCCAGTCATTTTTAAATTGTTTGTTGCATTTTAAATTGTTTGCATTGAGTCTGTATTCCCAAACACTCCATACGGCGTATCGAACCCCTCTGGATACGGCGTATGGATGTGTCTGGATGTTATCAGTCTGTAATTTAATTTCCAGTACTTTAAAAAAATTGTTTTTACAGGAACAATACGGCGTATCCTTGGGTTTGGGATACGGCGTATTGATCCCTGTACAGCATGTGTGTTTAATTATTTTCTTGTACCATTGTAGCGAGATAGAAATTGTACTCTCGTCTTCTAATCTTTTATGCAGGACCTTGCTGAAACAAAATCAACAATATGGTATACGCTGAAAAAGACACGTGTTGAACTTATACGGGAATTCTGACGCCCAAGTCAACACACCTTTTCTCAAAAGATCAACTTATAGAATCATCCCGAGAAACATATCAGGGGGTTCTAATTCTATTTCCCATATTATTTAATTGTTTTATCTATACAACGAGGACGTTGTAAAATTTAAGTAGGAGGATGGAGAATTAGAACGTACTTGTCCTTCTTTTTACAAAATAACATGCTATGTGCTTAAAAATGTGCCAAATTTGAAAATTTTTAGCATAACTTTTATAAAAATTACTAGTTACATTACCTAGCGCACTAATAACCCTTGATGCATATTGTGAGAATTAAGCCTATTCCATTTCCAAATGCTTACCAAAAACTCCTCAAAAATATGAGTGTGCCGGTGATGTACTGGACTTTAGAACTTGGCTTGGTATATCACTCGAGACTACAATGATGAGTATTATGGATTTAGTTGGAGTAACATGTTTGACTAGTAAATTTCTAGGTTTAAACTAAAAAGCGTACATGTTGTAATATTAACTAACTATACTGGTTAGTTAACCCCCGTGTAACCCTTTGTTTACTCTCACTTTTAAAGTAAGATTCCCCAAGAACAACCTGTTGAGCCATATCTTTCTTTTTCACACCAAAATTATATGTTTCGTTACACCTTTACACCTTAGCCTACCGTGTAGATTAAGCCTATTTTAATCAAAGTTGCTAGTTACTTTCATGTAAAGTTTTGTATTTCATGCGTTAAATTGAAATTTTTCTCTCTTTGTTATGGTCGGGAAATTGCACAATGCAATGGGAAAGTATGTAGCTCGTGAAATTTGCTACTTTCGCGATTTTGTTTCATTTCCGAAGATGAAGTGTTATAAGGAAAAATTATCTGGATGAATTATGATGGTGAAGACAGTGAAATTACATCGAGATTTATGATGCATTGTTGAAAAAAAATGGAAAAATAGAAAAAGCAGCAAAAAAGAGAAGGATGGAAAATAGTCGGTTCAATGAAACTTATATCGATGAAATTACTTGGAAGGATCGATTATTCGTTGATACGTTATATAAATCAACAATGTAAATTCTTGTAAAAAGTGGCCGATATCACCACTTATCTTGTAAAGTATGTAAAGTATGGGATGTATGAGAAGTTGACCGTTATGGGAATGCCAACTTAGGTTATCTTTGTCATTTCTATGATCAATACGTTTGTTTATATTTCTGAGTCTTTATCATGGAACAGTCGGGTAAAGTTTCTAGCAACTGTACCTTATTTGTTGGCTTAATCTATTTGTTTTGTGAAATTTTATTTAACAACCATTTACTTCCCTTTCTTAATGACTAACCTTGGGTTTTACTCGAACGAGGATGTATACGAGCCATGCATGTCTATTCTGTCGTTATGAACATGTATGCGTGACTCAACTGCCTTGTTGGTTTACAACTTTTGGTGAAAGTTAGAAGCTCCATACCCTATATCGTTCTTCATCTTAACCGCTGGTTAAATACGAATGAGGATGTGATCGAACCATACATGTCTATTTCGTCGTTACGGCCATGTATGTGTGGTTCAGTTGCCTTGTTGGTATGGTACCTTTTGGTGAAAGATTGCTTGAATGATCAACCTTAAGCCTTTTACCCAATTTGCTTTTTGAACTTGTTACTCCTAGGCTCTAGTGGTGGAGATGTGTATCCTTGCCAAGCATATGATAGAAAACTAATCACGATCGAGAAAATGAGCGTACCAACTAAATGTTGCACCCTAGATTAGTTGAGTGATTTGAGTGTTTTCATTTCCATATTTTGTGAGGTGCTTGGTTATGTACATGTGATTAGAACAAAATGATGCTTAAATGGAAAAATCCTTAACTACGATTGGGATACATTTTTCAAAACTTTTCTAAAGTCTACTTGAGGACTAGTAGGATTCAAGTAAGGGGATATTTGATGACATCAAATAACGTCACTTTATGGCATCATTTATCCCAAGTATTTTACCCGCTTTTATATAATTATTGCAAGATTTGGTACTTAATTGCTTTAAAGTTGATAATTGCAGTAATTACGGAGTGTTTTGTGAAGACATGCTAAAAGGCGCACAATTTGGAGCTAAAATGAAGACATTTGAAGATTACTAAATTCTGACTACATGCGCTATATCCAGCAAGGAAGATACGGCGTATCAGCGCCATGACTTCACAAGAAAACGCGTTTGACCAATTCCCAATACGGAGTATCACTAGCTGGATAAGTATTCAAAGATACAGTAATAAATGTAAATTAGGAATGTTATAACTGATTTATTAAGAATGTAGCGCGCACTCCAAGGAATACACCCTTATACGCCGTATTGACCTTACTCAATACGGCGTATCCAGTCTTTTTCAGACACTATAAATAGAAGACTCAAAAACGAGTTTTCAGTGTGCAAAATTATATTCTCTATACCATACACATAAGAGATGATTTTATGAAGAAAAGAAGAGCCACCAAGGTCAAGCATCAACCATAATTCCATAGAAGACACCGTGTAATTCCTATACTCTTGTAATCATTTAATTTTTGGTATCGTTCGGTAAAACGTTTAGTTTACCTTGGTTATTTGATCACGCTTGTATAATTACAATGGTTATGGGCTAATACCCTCAGGTAGTAGCCATATTAATAAAGGTTTAATGTTTGGTTTATTTTAAAATTGATTTCTTAATTAATCGTTGAATTGTTTAATTATGTTTATCACCTAATACTTGTCTATGTGCTTGAATATGCGACCTATCATTCAACTGGGTCTAGTGATTCCTAACAAGTAATCTAGATACTGGGATAGCTCTCCATATCATGTTTTATATTACTGGACCAATAGGATCACAAATATAGGATCACAAATAATGTTCTATCGATTATGAGCTTAGTAGACGGATACGGTGATTGTAATTGTGTTCAACAAAGTATGTTCTTAATTAATTGGTAAAGACTTGAACAGTGGACTACCAGTATATAAAACACCGTAAGCCAATAAGTGGGTAAAGTCTGATGGGTAGGGGTATTTTAAGCGATCTACCACTATTTAATTCCTATTTATCAGTATATAATTATAACTAAGATATGCTTATGCGATCTTATGCCGTTAATTGTGATAGGATTAAAGTTGTTAGGTGCTTAGGATGTGATGTCCGACCTAGGAGTATAAAGCATGCTTATGGTATTCAGAGATAAAGTAATCATTACACTATACAATAACAAAGACCAGCATTTTAATACGGATTTAAATATGGTTAATAAGTTTTTATCTTTTGGTCTGTAAACGCTCTTCTATCATTCTGATTGTCATATGCATGTTTTTGTGTTCGAATTATTATTGTACACACTAAAAAACTTGTGCATGTTCTCAAGACAAAATAAAACGTCTCCTTTAATCATTATGAAAAGCGATATAGCTTTAGGTTAAATGTAATTATATTCTACATAGGACTAATTCAGATTTAATTACTCAATAGACTATAAGAGTTTAACTTTCACTCTTCGTTTTTTGATACTCCTAATCTTACATCTGGGAAATGTCACGATGGGTTACATGCCCGTTAAAGTGTTGTTTTAGCGTTAAGTCGGCCTACAATATAAAATTTTAACATTGGTATACATAATAAAGCTACCACACAAAGCCACCATTCAGAATCGTATCGACTATTGGGGAAGACAGACTCAGATGTAAAGAATAAACAAAATGCTATTCCAGGTTGTCTCCGGCATAGCATTGTAGTTTACAGCAAAGTCTTTAAGCTTAGATTATCTTTCGCTCACCGTATTGTAACCCTCCTCTACGAATCTTACCCATTTCATCTCCTCTATCATGTTTCTGTTGCGGTCGTGTCAGAGCAGTTCTATAGAAGTTTTACAAACTCCCTAGAGCGTACCTATATCTGTTATATTGTAGACTAGGCAAAGACTCTATGGAGGTTTTTTGTTATAGTTCTCTATGGGATAGGTTGGAAGGTTTTTTTTGATCCCGGTTATCTAAACAAACATTTTGAGGTGCGAGAAGATTATTTTTGTATTTTTAATATTTTATAAGGAAAGAGTAGAAAATTCATTTGTTTGAGAGGTTTGGTTGGTATTTAGTATTAAATAAATAATAAACTAGTAATGGAGATAACAATTAAACAAGCTTCGAATTCATTTATCATGTCTTACTACCTCGATTGCTTTCCTAGAGGTTTGCTTTGACTTTGTCACATTCTTGTGTGAATCCCTAAATCATCGAAAACACTTACAATGGAAACGTAGTTTTTTAAATTCCGTTAAGGCAAAACACAAAGGTCAAGGTATATAATAGACGCTAATCCCGGGCCCCAAGAGTAAATAAATTGCATTTGAAAAATATTAAATGTAGGAAGAACATCAACGGGAGGAAACGTTAGTATGAAGATTGTTAACCGCTTGATCTTTCTATAAATCATTATTTCCATAGACATAAAACCCAACATATAGAAAAAGTGGTTTTCTAAAGCCCTAACATGTTATTCATCACAAGATTTCGCAACCACCATAAGATTACATTCTAGGTTTCATTACATTCATAAATGGAAACACTCAGGAGTATAGACAAGATGTTAAAGATAAAGCAAGAACCAATAAAGAATCACAAAAACAGACATATTGATTCATGATAGATAGTTCAGACTTGATTAAAATGAATTAAAGGGTGGTACAATTGGGGGTTTGAAGCACTAAAAATGTCCCTAATAAGTTGTCACCGAACTAGGGTTGATCCTTTTCTTACTCTAAAGTTAACACTAAAAGCATAATGTTTGGGTCTATATTTTAAGAAACTTATCGTGTGACGGCATGCGTTTTAATTGTGATGGTCCCTAAAAGTCGATTCTTTAGATCCGAGTTGGTCGGATTGCGTGTGACGCCATCGTAGAGTGTTTGTGACGCCATCACTAGACGAAGTTTGAGGCGTTCATGTATAAATGGTTGACGCGTCTCCGCTTGAAGATTTAAATTTTGAAGAGTCTTGGTGATGGTTTCTCTTAGTCTTCGTTCGTTTCTTCTCTCTCCCTGGAGCCAAGTCGTTTAAATTCTTAAAAGCTCCAAAAGCTAACTCTGAAAAGAACGATTAATCTACTCTTTTTGTGCGTAATGCCCGATTTAGGGGGTAAATGTCCAAAAAAATGTCTATAAAATGCCACTCACTCAATACCTAACTTGGATTTGTTATGTTTAATTAAATGGGCTTTTTCATAGACAATGCAGAATTAGGGATCATTACTAATCTTTAAAGTATATTCACAAACACCTATGACCTGTAATTAAAAGCCCTTAACTAAAAGATAGCATCACATAAGTGTTTGGGATTCTCCACTTTATCTTCAGTAGTGTATAATGAAATTATACTTAATGGCACAGGAAAAAATCATCACTCATTACTGTATAGATATAAATTACATAGGTTTGCGGTAAAGGATCAAACCTCCACGCTAGGTTGCACGCCTATTACTATTAAGAGGTTCTTTTAATGGGTTGTTGGGGTTGTAGTGTTAGATAACATATAATTGTAAATGGCATGGTGGGCTTGATTTGGGTAGTTTAGTGATCAATTGGTGTGATTTAGGAGTTGGTGGACAGGGTTAGACTAAATTCTATATTACGTAATAACTCTGGTTAGGTTGCCTAAGCAAGACTCGGAAGAAGATATAAAATCTGCACAACTCTAATCAATCTTCTTCTTTTACTTTCTTGGAAAAAACTTTTTAATATAAAATAGAACTAGCAAATGGTCTAAGCGTCGTATATTTTTTTACTTTTTTTATATTACAACAGTTTTTTTTGTACACAGTTTTTGCTTTTTTTTTTATTTTGTAATTTTTATTTTTTTTTTTGTTGCCTTTGCCCCATTTGCTTTTTTTTATTTTTTTATTATTTATATCTTAGTTATTTATAAATAAATTGCAATTTTGTTAACTTATAAATGTCATTTTATTTTAACATATTTAAATATTGTTTTTCTATCAGTTATAATTTTTAATACTTACTTTATTTTCATTTACTCTTAAGAGCATTTACTTAAATTCATTCATTGGTGGGTGGCGGGGTTTTTGGTTTTAAGGGGGGTTTTATTAGTAGATTGTTTGGGGTATTTTGTGGGGGTTTTTTTTTTGTTAATGTATTTATCAATTGATATCCCCTATAACACTTTGTCACTTTGAAACTTTTTCTTTCTATGATCCATCAGACAATCAAACAACTTTACATATAACTAAGACGTTTTAATTTTTTTTTTTTATTGTTTTTTTTTTAACGGTGTGGAATCTATTAATATATATAGATCAAAAGTTGGATGGATCAAAATAACATGGAGGGAGCAAGAATTGGGAGAGAGGATCATCTCTAACAAACTATGACCGAGGCTCAAGCACATTACACTACAACGGAAAAAGAATTACTTGCCGTAGTGTATGCTTTCGAGAAATTCCGGCCATATCTTGTCTTGTCCAAAAGCATAGTGTATACGGACCACTCGGCTCTCAAGTACTTGCTTGCTAAGCAGGATGCTAAGCCAAGATTGCTCCGGTGGATTTTGCTGCTCCAAGAATTTGATGTCGTTATCCGTGATAAAAAAGGAGCAGAAAATCTCGCCGCAGACCACCTTTCTAGACTTGAAAATCCCCATCAAAGTGAGCTCGAGAAAAAGGAAATTACGGAAACATTTCCTCTCGAGACACTTGGGATGGTTACCTTTCGTGGTGATGATAATGCCCCGTGGTTTGCCGATTTTGCAAACTACCATGCGGGGAATTTTGTGATCAAAGGAATGTCGTCCCAACAGAAAAGAAAGTTTTTCAAAGACGTCAAACACTACTTTTGGGACGACCCCTTTCTATTCAAGATCTGTGCAGACCAAGTAATTAGGCGTTGTGTTTCGGGGCAAGAAGCTTTTGACATTCTCAAAGCTTGCCACAGTGGACCCACCGGGGGACACTACGGTGCCAATTACACCGCTAAAAAGATCTTTGATTCAGGATTTTATTGGCCCACGATCTACAAGGATGCCCACGACTTTGTCACCCGATGTGACATTTGTCAACGTCAAGGCAAAATTTCGCAACGTGATGAGATGCCACAAAACTCTATCCAAGTTTGCGAAATCTTTGACATTTGGGGCATTGATTTTATGGGGCCGTTCCCGTCTTCAAGAGGGAACAAATATATACTCGTGGCCGTCGATTACTTGTCGAAATGGGTTGAAGCAAAAGCGCTCCCCACCAATGACGCCCGAGTTGTTTGCAAATTTCTCAAATCTCTCTTCGCCAGATTCGGTGCCCCTCGTGCAATCATAAGTGATCGCGGAACCCATTTTTGCAATGACCAATTCACAAAGGTCATGCTTAAATACGGAGTCACTCATCGTCTCTCCACCGCTTATCACCCACAAACAAGTGGGCAGGTTGACGTATCCAATCGTGGTTTGAAAAGAATTCTTGAAAGGACCATAGGCGAAAATCGTGCCTCTTGGTCAGATAAACTAGATGACGCACTTTGGGCCTTCCGCACAGCTTACAAAACACCCATCGGGTGTACTCCATACAAGCTAGTGTACGGGAAGGCATGTCATCTTCCGATTGAGCTCGAGCACAAAGCCTACTGGGCGTTAAAACATGCGAACTTCGACCTAATGACCGCGGGTGATCACATAAAAGTTCGGCTCAACGAACTTAATGAACTTCGTGATCATGCCTACGAAAACTCTTTGATCTATAAAGAGAAAACCAAGAGGAGAAAACAAAGAGAATCCATGACTCCAAGATTAAAAATCGTGTTTTCAACGTTGGTGATCAAGTTCTCCTTTTTAACTCTTGATTAAAAGATTTCTCCTCGCAAGTGAAATCCCCGTTGGAGTGGACCATTCATCACCGGTTACCTTAGGTCTTTCCGAATGGCACCGTCGATTATCCCAAAACTACCCGAGCAAAACTTCAAAGTGAATGGTCATATCGTTTGAAAACACTATTTTTGAGGGACATACCACCGAGGTTTGTCTCGGATCCCAACCTTCCAAGGACCAAGTGAATTCGGGATCGGGTCAAGAGGAGCGACCTAAACAAAGCGCATTGTGGGAGGCACCCCATGCTTATCAGTAGTAGTATGTAGTATTAAATAAGTGTTTTCTTGATGGTGAGGAGGCTCGGCCGTCTTCCATTCCCGGTTTCATGTTTATGTTGTTATTTGTTCCAAAATTCCCGATGGGAAGACTCTCAGTCTCTCATTTTGTCTTTCATTCACAAGAATTTTCACCATCCTCAGCGTTATTTAGTATCCAAATCTAATCGACTAACGTTTTATCTTTTGGCACACTTAATAAACGGCCTTAGATTTACGTAGGTACCCCTTTAAAACATCGAGGACGATGTTTAGTTCTAGTATGGGGGGGATCTTCGATTTGATTTTTGCCTGCAGCCGTTGTTGTCACGTAATCCCGTTTTTACCACCAAAATTTTTGCAAAAATACCAAAAAAATGAAAAAATTTAAAAATTTTCAAAAATAAAATAAGTGTTTTGTCACAGTTTTGACTTTCCCAATGGGTAGAATGAGAATAAATTTTGACTCGATCGGGCGTGTTGAGCCCTAGCTTTGTCCCTTAACCATTTAATAAACGAAAGTTTATTAGGCTAAGCATTCGCGGATCCTTTTATTAGGGATTTTAAATTTGCGAAGAACGGAAAATGATAGTGTTATTTACAAGTAGGATGCTAAACAAGGATTATTTGGAAATCTTAAAAGCTTATAAGTGTAACTTGTCGCTTTTTCTCCCAGAAGCTCTTAACCTGACTAATAAACGTGCTTAATTTTGCTTTAACTTTAAACCGACATTTTCTAAAAAGAAGCTCTTTCGGAAACGAAAATATTCATCTTAGTTCAGCTTTATACTTGAGTTTCTAAAATGAAATTTTCTCTATTACGGAAAATATGTTGCAAAAAAAATAAATAAATAAATAAAAAATTAAAAAAAAATAAACTGTGGGCTGATAAAGGTTTACTGCATCTTGCCGGCTCACAACCGATGTTGCAGTCTTCAAAACAAGGCCCATAGTGAGATAATAAATGCCAAAGTGCATTCGTAAGTGTTATCAATAAGAAACCATCGTCAGACTAAGTCACTACATCTTGTCGGAGGCGTGGCCGATGTTGTAGTCATGTAAATGATGACGGTAGTATAGTATATAGCAATAAATGAAAATTTAATGGTTAAGATTTCTTTTTCTAAACTCAAGTATAATTTTAAACTAAGAATAACTTGCTTTAAGACTTTAAAAGTTGTTGGTTGTCGTCGGTAGATTATTTCGATTAAGTATTCTCCGTGGGGTGTCAAAAACCTAGGCACTTAGCTGATGAGGCTGGGACGTTCCGAGAAGAAAGGTCGCTACATGGAATAGTCTCACCAATGAGATCATTAAATTTTTGATGTTTGCGTGCTTTGAGTAGTATTGTTTATTTAGCGGTAAATCTAAGAAATTCGGCCTAAAAGGGTGGAGTATCCCGCTATTACATTGCGAACATTCTCCTGTGGGGTCTCAACCTGATAACCTAAGTCGAACTCGGCTGGGATCTATCGAGAATATGCTGGTTGGTGGGTGATCTAGTCTTTTCCCCAGATTTCTTCAGAAATATCGTTATGCACATAAACTATGCTACTTTCTAAAATTGTCGATCTAAATTTAACTTAAAATTAAGCACAATCACTCTAATTGAATAATTGTCGGGAGCGAAAAGTTGACAAGTCATAGTTATAAGTAGTGTTAGCATCTTTACTTGTACTTAACGGTGATTTCGTTTTTACGCTTAGTTTGGGACTAGTGAAAAATCGGGGACGATGAATTTATCCATTCGGACATCCGTAGATCATTCTATGGGCGCTTCTCATTCTATGATCCCAGTGTTGATAAAATAAAGGAAGTCAAACAGGTAGTTAAGAAAAGAAAAAGAAAAATCCAAAAATATTAGGGATAGTTAGTGTACATAAAAAATGGTGAAAACGGGACTTGTCGAAGCTATTGATTCTTTAGTTCCCCTTGACGAACGCTTAGCTACTTTTCGAGGTTATTAGTCGAGGGGGATCGAGATTCTTAGTTTCCTAAGTGTTTACTTCATAACATTGCGTGAGGACACGGCAATATCTTAGTATGGGGGATTTTGGTATATGCTTAATTACACATACCATTTTCCTAATAAAACGAGCTTAAATGACTAAAAACGTACCAAAAATACATTGTATTTGTATGTTTTCCATTTGAATTGTGTAGGAAACGGATATTCAAGAAAAGGACAAAAAGAAAGCCAAAAACGACAAAACCGAGCACGGAATGGAAAAGACAAAGTTAAATCGAAGCCAAAGTCAGTCACAGTCAGAGAGTCAACCCCGACAAAGTCAAAAGTCAACCAAGTGAAGAAAATACAACTTGAAGGACTAAACTTGCCAAACCTCAAGTTGTGTTACAAGAATAAAAAGACAAGGGCTGAAATTGGAAATTGGATGAAGTATAACTTGAAGGGCCAAAGCTGCCAACTCGGCCAAAACCATTTTTTCCTGCCCAACAAAACCCAAGAACCAATCACGGGGTCTCTTCCTCCCTTTTACCCTGCAACCTCTACAACCCCTTGGGTAAAACATCTCCCCCACCTCCACTATCACCACCTCCCCATGTATAAATTTTCCCGCCCATCAAAACCCAGTACAAACTAAGGGATGACTTCCATACTTCTACCCTGAAACCACTCAACACCTGGATAATTCATTTCAACCACTCTACAATTCCCCCCCCCCAGCTGTATAATTGCCATGTTGGTAATCCATCACTATTCCCAAGTAATTTCGATGGCTTAGATGACTTAAAAAGAAGCACAAGAATATTGAATGGCTGAGATTACTTTTATCAAGTCCCTCACACAACAAAAACACCTAATGAAGCTCTCACAAAAGAAGCACAAGTGAGAGGTCCAAGAAGAGAAGACTTCGGCTATAAATAAAGCCTTTTGTAAGCCTTGGAGGCGATCTTAGTTTTTTAGTTTTTTTTAATATCTTAGCTTAATTTTAGTCATTTACAACTTCTACTTTCAGCTTTGTAACACTTTCAAGTTTTAATGCAAATTTAAGGTTTTAAGTCAATTTACAATTCCAAGTGTTAAGTTTCTTAATTGTGTTGTTTTGTGTTCAAAAAGCTCTCAATACAGCTTATTTATAAGCTGCTTTAATTAAGTAAATTTAAAAAGTTAAGTAGTTAAGAGAAAATCACAAAAATCACTCTCAAATACACCACAGCTTACTTTATGGATGATAAGCCAGTTCTGGATGGGCTTATGGACACTACTAGCTTGTTTTATACAAGCTAGAGCTTGTAGATTCTTGGTTTAGCCCTGTTTTGAGCAAGGGTGTTGTAAGTCTCTCTTTTTCTTACTTTTCTTATCTACTGCAGAACTGCTTATAGTGCTTATTTGTTACCTATATTTGCTTATTTATGCTTTATTATGATGTTTAGTGCTTATCTTGCTTAGTTGTTAGTTTAAAAATAGTTTGTATCAATTTCTTAGTTAGAACTGTTAGTTCATTTGTTAAGACTGTTAGACTAATTCAGCTTATTTAAGGGCTTATTATTGATTGGAATCTGCTTATAAGTATCTTATTTTGTTGTTGGATAATCTGTTTTTAACAATTTAAACCAAATCAGCTTGAAATAAAAAGAAAAAAAAATGATTTTTGAAATCTTTAAGGGGTGTTTGGAACCAGCAGTACTAACCCATAGTTAGTACTGCTAGTTTATTTTTTTTAAAGCTAGCAGTACTAACTCAAAGCTAGCAGTACTAACTCCAAGTTAGTACTGTTAGTTAAAACTGTTAGTACTGTTGGTTCATTTTCGCGTATTAGCTTATTATTTCTGCTTGTTTAAAGATTTGTTTAGCTTTTTAGAGTAGATTAAGCCCATTTTCATTTGCTGTCTTTAGTAGAACTTACTTTAGCTTATTTGCCATTCTAGTTTATTGTAGTTTCTTATTCTTATGCCTGAGTGCTTATTAGGGATAGTTAAATATCTGTTTTAGCTTATTTGCTTATTTCTTGTTTCATTGTGTTTTGGCAGAGCTAGCAGTACTAACTCCAAGTTAGTACTGTTAGTTAATACTGTTGGTACTGTTGTTAGTACTGCTGAGTTTCTCCTGTTTAGCTTAGCTTAATTGCTTGCTGAATTTGCCTATTTAGAGTTAGTCTAGCTTATTTGGTCTTGTCTTAAGCTTATTTGAGCTTATTCGTGTCTTAGTTTAAAAGTTTTAAGTGTTTTTACTATTTCTAGCTTTTATGCTTGTTCTAGCTTATTTTCCTTGCTTATCTTTGTGTGCATTTGCCTATTAGGTTTAGTGCCCAATCATATCCAAATCTTTGTCATTCAAACATCAATCATCAATCCGTCATTCGATTTTCCATTCTAGCCTCGTTGGGACATAACGACCCGGAAACACTCTATACTACTTCCGGTTTCATTGATTTTGTGGATCCTGATCCTTGTTATATATTTATATATGTTTATGTTTATTTATATAAAGGGGTGAGATCACGCGAGTCACCTATCTTGCCTTGTGTTTCCTAACATTATCATGCTTTCAAAAATAAATAAATAAATAAATAAAAATGTTGCCGTTCTATTGCTTTCTTTTCCTTTCTCTTAGTCGTAGGTCTACCTGGAAGCGGTCTCATTACCCGCGGGTTTTCCCAAAGGTAGAAGTATGATCTCTCTACATATTACCACCCCCATACCCTGCCCTGGCGGGATTGGGTATCTTCTTCTTGTATTTGTTGTTGTTGCTGTAATTGATGTTATATTCATACTGCAAAAGCACACAAAAACAATCTCATGATACCAACTTAAAAAAACTTCTAAATCTTAGAAAATTAAAAAAATCAACGTATTTTAGTTATAGATATTAGAATACAAAGCAGTTCCATTACCCAAATCCACAAGAAGTAAGTGATCTGGAAAGCATTATGCGAGTAAAAGAAAAATTGAAAAGCAGCCAATGACATGAGAATGGTAAAAATTGGTATCAAATTCCAAAATTTCACCGGGTACTTGAAATAGAACAAAGTGTATGAGTTGAAGTATAAGTCGTAGCCTCGAAAACCAAAAATATTTATCGGAGGCCTCAACAAGAGGAATCCCTTAGACGACTGCATGCCTTACCGTGATTTTCAAGTGCCATTTTCGTTAAGATGGCTTGAAGTTGCGTTCTAATAGCTAAGAGAAGATGCAAAGAAATATAGATTAGGACTCACAAGTATAATCTTGGTGATCAATCTGTAAGGAACTTGTAACAATTCGTATTTTTCACGTTATTATTTAACCTCGTACTTTTACTATTTATTTTATTTTCGCGCAAATTAACTTTTGGGTAACCGGATAGGCTATTCCGCGTACGTCGTAAAACATACATTAAATGTGAACCCGACTCTAGACTAAATGTAGTCTACATGCTCTATGCATTTTTATAAATTTTCATATATATTTTATATGTTGCATTTTTATTTTCCACTTTTACGTTTATCATTTATGTTTCATATTTTAACTCTTGCAAAACATCACCTTTTACACATAAGTCCTAGCACTACCTACTTAATCAAAATTTTAACACAAAATAAATCATAACCCCCTTCCCTTGCTAGGAATGGCACAACCACATGGACATATGTCCATGTGGTATGTTAACCATCCTATATGTGTCAAGGTAAGACACATATAGGGACACATGTCCCATGTGTTATGCATGCTTGACACACCTCACTTCTCTTCACATAAACACACACACACAACACATACATCCTCTCTTGTTTCCTCTCTTCTAGCCGATCCCACCAAACACCAAACATCCTTTTTATTTTTGATTTTGATAACTCGATCACATAGAGTAAAGATCTAGTGTTCTAGCTAGTTCTGTGTTCACTCTCACTACAAACAACATCAAATCTCATCATCTTCATTGGATCTAGGTTGATTTTTATCAAGAGTTGCAAGAGTTTTTGGGCTGTGTTGATTATTTGGGTTAAACATCTAGTGATCTTGTTCTTGGTTCATAGATCTTGTTGTTTCACCATCATTTCCTTTTTAAGGATCATCCATACTTTTTATGTTTATACTTTTAATATGATTGATCACTTGATAGGAGCGAAAAATCAATCCATAGCTTCCCCTCACCAAGGACTCCCGCGTTCGTAAAAGCGGTTCGAGGAAAAGTTGTGTGACGTTGCGGGTTGAAGATCATTATATCAAAGTTGTCCCGCCACGTTGGCAAGGTATCATGACAATTTTCAGCTTACGTTGTTCTCAAGCCGCTTGCGGTAATTTCCTCAGTTGGAATTCCATTGCTTTCAGACCTCCAATGGTTGACATACAATTTTCGACCTCGCGGTTTTCCACTATGCAAAGAACCATCAAAACAACAAAATGGTGGGATCAATTTTCAACCGCAAAATGGTGGGGAACAATTTTAACCAAAAATGGCTGGTATATATTTTAGTCAAGGACCAATTTACCAACCCCAGGTTAATCAACCACCAGCTTATCAAGCTCCTGTTTACCAAGCTTCCATTCCTCAAACACAAGGTGTGTCTAAGACCGATTTTGATAGCTACGTAAAGGCTAATGATGCGGTTATGAGGAATATGCAAAACCAAAATCAAGTTTTGCAAAACCAAGGTCAAAACCTGCAAGCTCAATTGAACAACTTGGCTACTTCAAATCAAAGGGTTGAAAGTATGCTAAGTAACTTTATCAAAATGAACACCGCCTCTACTTCAGGTTCGGGAACTCTCCCAGGTAACACCATTACCAACCCGAAGGAAGATTTGAAAGGTATCACCACCCGAAGTGGTGTTGCATATCAAGGACCCGCGATTCCTTCTACTTCATCTTCTCCTCCGAAAGTGATGAATAGTGATACGAGGTTACAAGGACACGATGCTTCCTACTAATAACGGAAGCACCGAAGACGTCCAACCTCCGGTAGTTCAAGTCCAATCTCAAAATCCAACTTCCGAGCCCGATGTTGATCCTGTTAGTGCTCCAAGGCCTAACCAACAAACATCAATTCCATTTCCTTCAAGAAGAAATGATGAAAGGCGCCGTGAAAAAGCTAACGATCAAATTGAGAAATTCTACGAAATCTTTAGAGATTTGAGTTTCGAAATTAGCTTTACGGATGCCTTGACCCTTATGCCGAAATTTGCCTCGACTCTAAAAACTTTAATCGGAAACAAAGAGAAGTTGAGTGAAATGGCTAGAACTCCATTGAACGAGAATTGCTCAGCAGTCATCCAATCGGTATTGCTAAAGACGTCCGTTTAATGTTGGGAAAGTTCCAGTTTCAGCGATTTTGTGGTCGTTGATTTTGATGCCAGACCCCCGAGTACCTTTAATTCACGGAGAAGTTTCTTAAGGACTCAGTCGTGCATTAATAGAGTTTATGAAGGTAAAATTACCCTTCGTGTTGGCAAAGAGGCCATCACTTTCAATCTGGACCAAACTTCGAGATACACGGCCAATTACGATCATATGACAGCGAACCGAATTGACGTCATTGAATTGGCATGTGAAGAATACTCGCAAGAAGTCCTAGGTTTTCTGATTTAGTTGATACGGTATCTTTCTCGGATTATGATCAAATGTTTCAAAATTCGTCACCAACACTAACGCTTTCGGGGGAGGATAGTGATTTTCTCCTTTCTCGGAGATAGCACTGTCTTTTAATAGCTATGATGACGGAGCAAGTTTTCACTGGGACAATTGATGCTAAGTACTATGATCCGTGGAGGGTTGACATTCTTATTTCTAGAGAATGCACTTCTCAATGTAGTGAACCGTTATCCTCCTCTTCCAAATCATAAAGAATATTCACCCGGATGTCCAGGAAGAAACTCAAGTTGTTGAAAGCTAAAAACAGTTAAGTTAAATCATCAAGTTTGATGAGCCTTGCGAGGTTGAATCAAGGACTTGACACCTCATTGAGGATACGCATTTTTGGAAGGGCGTCGACATGTAGCTGTCATTTTGCTGAAAGATTTAAAGGATGTGAGGGAAAAGGCAGCTTTATCAGGCTTCTAAAGTCCCACAAGCTAATCCATCACTTGGAAACTCGCGATATCAAGGGTTGTTGTATCCAGGAGTTTTGTACTCACAAAAATCCTTATGGAAGAGGACTACGAACAAAGTCAGAGTCAAAGACGGGTAAACCCAAGATCCCGACGTCATTAAAAAAGAGGTTGAAAAACTTCTTGTCGCGGACTAATTATCCATCTCTGACAGTCCATGGGTAAGCCGGTACAATGTGTAACAAGAAGTGGTGGCATAACGTCTGTCAAAACATGGTTGTTAATGATTTGATACCGACCGATTGGTCCGGGGGGAGATGTGTGCATTGACGCTATAGAAAGTTGAGAAGACCACCCGGAAAAGAGAAAAGACCATTTCCCATTGCTCCTTCATTAGATCAATGTGACGAAAGACTCGCGGAAAACCAATACTATTGTTTCCTCGATGGCTTCTCGGGTTACTTTTAGATTCCTATAGACCCGAAGGATCAAGAGAAGACAACTTTTACTTGCCCATACGGAATGTTCGCCTATCGCCGCATGCCTTTTGGGCTATGTAATGCACCCGACACGTTTCAACGATGTATGATGGCAATCTTCCATGACATGATCGAAAAAACAATGGAAGTGTTCATGGATGACTTCTCAGTCTTCGGAGATTCTTTCATATACATGCTAATTCCCATTTTGAAAAAAAATGTTTTTTTCTTAAAACGGTGTGAAGACACCAATATGGCCCTAAATGGGGGGAAAAGCCATTTCATGTATAAGGAAGGCATTGTTCTAGGACACAAAATCTCTAAGTCAGGAATTGAGGTCGATCGTGCTAAAGTTGAAGTCATAGCCAAGCTCCCTCACCCGACTACTGTGAAAGTTTCCTTATTTCTTCGTGACCCGTTATTTGTCCGTTGTTTTCTTGGGCCGTTGACGGTTTTTTACCGAACGTTTCCTACAAGGACTTTTTCGAAATTGCCCGTTCCAATGACACACTTGCTTGAAAAAGAGACTCCTTATTTTCTTCTCATAAGAGTGTATCGAATCCTTTAATATACACTAAAAGAAAATTGCCAAGGCTCAATTGTGATTGCTCCCGACTGGGGAATTGCCCTTCGATCTCATGTGTGATGCAAACTGATTTTGACATTTGGGGCAGTCCTAGAGGGCAAAGAAAGAAACAAGCATTTCATCCATTTCAATATGCCAGCAAGAAATGACCGAAGTCTAGCACTCTACACTACGACACGAAAAGATATTACTCGGCCGTAGTGTACGCTTTTTTGAAGATGATTCCAGGTTCTATCATTATTGTTTTTGATTTTCGTTCATTACATATATTATGTGTTTTATTTCCTATCTCATTTTGTCTAAGGATAGTGTATACGATCTTTGCTATTAAGTTCTCTCTTTGCCTAAAAGGATGCTAAGGGCCAAGATTGAGTGCGGTGGATCCTTTTGCTCAAGTTCAGATGTTGAGGATCGAGGACAAAAAAGGAGCAGAAGTTCTTGCCGTGCCGTATAATCTCTCTAGACTTGAGAACCCTCACAAAATGAGTTCTCGAGAACAAAGAAATCAAGGAAACATTTTTCACTCGAAACGCTGGATTCGGCTGCTCTTCGTATGATAGTACCCCTGGTTTACCGATTCGCAATATACTTACCATTCGGGGAACATCATTGTCAAAAGGAATGTCGTCCCAAAGAAATACATGTTTTCAAAGTTGTCAAAATTTACCTTCTGCGGGTGCGACCTTTCTATTATAAGGATCTTGTGCTGACCAATTAATTAGGCGTTGTGTTTCGGGGCTAGAAGCTGTTTGACATTCTTAAAGCTTGCAAGTGGACCCATGGGGGACACTACGGGTGCCAATGTACACGCTATAATGTTGATCTTCGTATTCAGGATTTTTATTGGCCCTCGATCTACAAGGGATGCCCACGGACTTTCTTTTCACACCGATGTGACATTTGTCAACGTCAAGGCAAAATTTCGCAACGGATGAGGGTGCCTTTTTTTTTCTTTTGTTGCCACAAAAAACTCTATCCAAGTTTGCGAATTCTTGACATTTGGGCATTGATTCATATGGGGCCGTTCCGTCTTCAAAGGGGACAAATCATATACTCGTGGCAGTCGATTATTGTCAAAAAATGGGTTCGAAGCAATAGCGCCTCCCCAATACTGATGTCGCGAGTTGTGTTGCAAATTTTTTTAAAACTCTTTCTCCAGAGTTGGGATGCCCCTCGTGCAATCCATAAGTGATCGCGAAACCAATTTTTGCAATGACCAGTTTGCGAAGGTCATGCTTAAATACGGAGTCTGAGATCATCGTCTCTCACCGCATATCACCTACAAATCAAGTAGGCAAAGTTGAGGTTTCACAATCGTGGTTAAAAGAATTCTTGAAAGGACCGTTGGGGAAAATCGTGCCTTTGGTCGGATTTAAACTGGATTGCCTGCTCTCTGGGCGCTTCCATTAACAACTTACAAAACACCCATAGGGTGCACTTATACAATCTTTTCTTGGAAAGGGCAAGTTCAACTACCGATTAGATTGGCAGACAACGCTTACTAGGCCCTAAGCATACAAAACTTTGATATTTAAACCGCGGGTGAACACAGAAAAGTTCAGCTCATGAACTTAGAATGAACTTGTGATCATGCTATGAACACTCTTTGATCTATGAAGAGGAAAATCAAAGAGATCCATGACTCAAGATTAAAAATCGCATTTTTCAACGTCGATGATCGAGTCCTCCTCTTTAACTTTAGATTGTAATGTTTCTCGGGAAACTTAAGACCCGCTGGAGGTGGACCATTCACTGTAACCCAAGTTTTTCGCAATATGGCACCATCGGCGTTGATCCCAAAACTTCGGGACAAATTCAAGTGAATGCGTCATCGTTTGAGTAAAACTATTTTGGATGTGGAACGTTACCAACGAGGTAGTCCTAGATCTCTAGGGAGACATTCCCTGGGGATCCAGTATAAATTTGGGAGGGACGGTGTCAAGCATAGCGACTTAAAAAAGCGCTTCGTGGGAGGCACCCCATGCTTATCAGTAGTAATAATAAAAAGGTGTTTTTGTGTGAGAAGACTACAGGTTTCCATTACCGTGTTCGTTGTTGTTACTATCGGATGGCTCCGGAGGTGAGATCTCGTGCTTGCAGTTTTGCCTTAAGAGTTTCACATCCTCAGCTTCATTTTTGGAATCCAATATCCTAATCTAATCAACTAACGTTTTATCTTTTGGCACACTTCATAAACGGCCTTAGATTTACGTAGGTACCCCTTCAAAACATCGAGGATGATGTTTAGTTCTAGTATGGGGGGATCTTCGATTTGATTGTTGCCTGCAGCCGTTGTTGTCACGTAATCCAGTTTTCACCACCAAAATTTCAAAAAAATAGAAAAATTAAAAAAAAAATTAAAAAATAAAATAAGTTTTTTGTCACAGTTTTGACTTTCCCAATGGGTAGAATGAGAATAAATTTTGTCTCGATCGGGCGTGTTGAGCCCTAGCTTTTGTCCACTTAACCTTTAATAAACTGAAAGGTTTTTTACGGTAAGCATTCGCGGATCCTTTATATTAAGGAGTTTAAATTTGCGTAGATCGAGAAGAGTGATAGTGTTGTTATACAAGTTAGGAATGCTAAAAAAGGTTTTGTTTAGAAATCTTAAACGGCTTATAAGTGTAACTTGTCACTTTTTCTCCCTGAAGCTCTTAACCTGACTAATAAACGTGCTTAATTTTTGCTTTAACTTTAAACTGACATTTTCTAAAAAGAAGCTCTTTCGGAAACGAAAATATTCATCTTAGTTCAGCTTTATACTTGAGTTTCTAAAAACGAAATTTTTCTCTTATTACGGAAAATATGTTGCAAAAAAAAAAATATGTGATGAAATTAAATAAAAATAATATAATATAAACTGTGGCTGGATTTTTAACAAAAAAAACAAAGGGGGGGGTTTTTTTACTTGCATCTTGCCGGCTCACAACAGATGTTGCAGTCTTCAAAACAAGCCCATAGTGAGATAATAAATGCCAAAGTGCATTCGTAAGTGTTATCAATATAAGAAACCGTGTCAGACAAGTCACTACATCTTGTGGAGGCGTTGGCCGATGTTGTCAGGCATGTAAATGATGACGCTAGTATAGTATATAGCAATAAATGAAAATTTAATGGTTAAGATTTCTTTTATCTAAAACTTCATGTATAATTTTTGAACTAAGAATAACTTGCTTTAAGACTTCAAAAGTTGTTGGTTGCCATCTGGTAGATTATATTCGATTAAAGTTTCTCCGTGGGGTGTCAAAAACTGGCACTTAGCTGATGAGGCTTAGGACGTTCCGAGAAGGAGAAGGTCGCTACATGGAATAATCGCGTCACCCAATGAGATCATTAAGTGTTTTGATGTTGCGTGCTTTGAGTAGTGTTGTTTATTTAAAACGGTTACATCTCAGAAAATTCGGCCTAAAAGGGTGGAGTATCCGCTATTTACCATTGCGAAATTCTCTGTGGGTGTCTCAACTGATAACCTAAGTAAACTTGGCTGGGAATATCTATCAGAGAATATGCTGTTGGGGGTTGAATCTGTCTTTTCCCCAGATTATATTTCAGAAATATCGTTATGCATATAAAACTTGTATCTACTTTCTAAAATTGTCGATCTAAATTTAACTTAAAATTAAGCACAATCACACTAATTGAATAATTGTCGGGAGCGAAAAGTTGACAAGTCATAGTTATAAGTAGTGTTAGCATTTTTTTTACTTGTGCTTAACGGTGATTTCGTTTTTACGCTTAGTTTGGAACTAGTAAAAAATCGTGTACGATAATTTATCCATTGTTTTTGGTCAGGACATTCGTAGATTATTCTACGGGCGCTTCTCATTCTATGATCCCAGTGTTGATAAAATAAAGGAAGTCAAACATGTTAGTTAAGAAAAGAAAGAGGAAAATACAAAAATATTAGGAATAGTTAGTGTACATATAGAAAATGGCAAAAACGGGACTTGTCAAAGCTATTGATTCTTTAGTTCCCCTTGACGAACACTTTGCTACTTTTCGAGATTATTAGTCAAGGGGGATCGAGATTCTTAGTTTTCTAAGTGTTTACTTCATAACATTGCGTGAGGACACGGCAATACCTTAGTATGGGGGATTTTGGTATGTGCTTAATTTAAATTACCATTTTCTATTAAAAACGGACGTTAATGACTAAAAAAGCGTACCCAAAAATACATCGAGTTGTATGTTTTGCACTTTTGTATGTGCAGGGAAAGGATATTCAAGAAAGGACAAAACGAAGCCAAAACAAACAAAGCCGGGAGCCCGGAATGGAAAAAAAAAGACAAAGTCAAACCGAAGCCAAAGTCAGTCAAAGTCAAAAGTCAACCAAGTGAAGAAAATACAACTTGAGGGACTAAAATTGCCAAACCTCAAGTTGTATTACTAGAATAACAAGACAAGGGCTGAAATTACAAATCGGGTGGAGTATAACTTGAGGGGCCAAAGCTGCCAACTTACCCAAAACCATTTTCCCGCCCAACAAAACCCAGGTACAACTAAGGGATGTCTTCCCATACTTTTACCCTGTAAACCACTCAACACCCTGAATAAAATATTTTAACCACTCCACTATTTCCCCCCCAGCTGTATAATTGCCATGTTGGCAATCCATCACCATTCCCAAGTAATTTCGATGGCTTAGATGACTCAAAAAGAAGCACAAGAAGATTGAATGGCTGAGATTACTTTTATCAAGTCCCTCACACAACAAAAACACCTAATGAAGCTCTCACAAAAGAAGCACAAGTGAGAAGGCCAAGGGGAGAAGACTTCGGCTATAAATAAAGCCTTTTGTAAGCCTTTGAGCAAGTTAGTTTTTAGTTTTTTTAATATCTTAGAATATCTTAGCTTAATTTTAGTTTTTTTAGTCATTTACAACTTCTACTTTCAGCTTTGTAACACTTTCAAGTTTTAATGCAAATTTTGAGTTTTAAGGCAATTTTACAATTCAAGTGGTAAGATTCTTAATTGTGTTGTTTATGTTCAAAACGCTATCAATACAGCTTGTTTATAAGCTGCTTTAATTAAAAAAAATAAAAAAGTTAAGTAGTTAAGAGAAAATCACAAAAATCACTCTCAAATACACCACAGCTTACTTTATGGATGATAAGCCAGTTCTGGATGGGCTTATGGACACTACTAGCTTGTTTTATACATGATAAAGCTTGTCAGATTCTTTGTTTAAGCCTTGTTTTGAGTAAGGGTGTTGTAAGTCTCTCTTTTTCTTACTCTTCTTATCTACTGTAGAACTGCTTATTAGTGCTTATTTGTTACTTATGTTTACTTATTTGTGCTTTATCAGTATGTTTAGTGCTTATCTTGCTTAGTTGTTAGTTTAAAAATAGTTTGTATCAATTTCTTAGTTAGAACTGTTAGTTCATTTGTTAAGACTGTTAGACTAATTCAGCTTATTTAAGGGCTTATTATTGATTGGAATCTGCTTATAAGTATCTTATTTTGTTGTTGGATAATCTGTTTTTAACAATTTAAATCAAATCAGCTTGAAATAAAAAGAAAAAAAATGATTTTTGAAATCTTTAAGGGGTGTTTGGAACCAGCAGTACTAACCCATAGTTAGTACTGCTAGTTCATTTTTTTTGATTTTAAAGCTCTAACAGTGTAACGCCACTAGTTAGTACTGTAGTAATGTTGGTTCATTTTCGCGTATTAGCTTATTATTTTTGCTTGTTTAAAGATTTGTTTAGCTTTTTAGAGTAGATTAAGCCCATTTTCGTTTGCTGTCTTTAGTAGAACTTACTTAAGCTTATTTGCCATTCTAGTTTATTGTAGTTGCTTATTCTTATGTCTGAGTGCTTATTAGGGATAGTTAAATATCTGTTTTAGCTTATTTGCTTATTTCTTGTTTCATTGTGTTTTGGCAGAGCTAGCAGTACTAACTTAAAGCTAGCAGTACTAACTCCAAGTTAGTACTGTTAGTTAATACTGTTGGTACTGTTGTTAGTACTGCTGAGTTTCTCCTGTTTAGCTTAGCTTAATTGCTTGCTGAATTTGCCTATTTAGAGTTAGTCTAGCTTATTTGGTCTTGTCTTAAGCTTATTTGAGCTTATTCGTGTCTTAGTTTAAAAGTTTTAAGTGTTTTTACTATTTCTAGCTTTTATGCTTGTTCTAGCTTATTTTCCTTGCTTATCTTTGTGTGCATTTGCCTATTAGGTTTAGTGCCCAATCATATCCAAATCTTTGTCATTCAAACATCAATCATCAATCCGTCATTCGATTTTCCATTCTAGCCTCGTTGGGACATAACGACCCGGAAACACTCTATACTACTTCCGGTTTCATTGATTTTGTGGATCCTGATCCTTGTTATATATTTATATATGTTTATGTTTATTTATATAAAGGGGTGAGTTCAAGCGAGTCACCTATCTTGCCTTGTGTTTCCTAACATTATCATGCTTAAAAAAATAAATAAACAAATAAATAAAAATGTTGCCGTTCTATTGCTTTCTTTTCCTTTCTCTTAGCCGTAGGTCTACCTGGAAGTAGTCTCATTACCCGCGGGTTTTCCCAAAGATAGAAGTATGATCTCTCTACATATTACCACCCCCATACCCTGCCCTGGCGGGATTGGGTATCTTCTTCTTGTTTTTGTTGTTGTAATTGATGTTATATTCATACTGCAAAAGCACACAAAAACAATCTCATGTTACCAACTTAAAAAAACTTCTATATCTCAGAAAATTAAAAAAATCAACGTATTTTAGTTATAGATATTAGAATACAAAGCAGTTCCATTACCAAAATCCACAAGAAGTAAGTGATCTAGAAAGCATTATGCGAGTAAAAGAAAAATAAAAAAGCAGCCAATGACATGAGAATGGCAAAAATTGGTATCAAATTCCAAAATTTCACCGGGTACTTGAAATAGAACAAAGTGTATGAGATGAAGTATAAGCCGTGTCCTCGAAAACCAAAAATATTTATCGGAGGCCTCAACGAGAGGAATCCCTTAGATGACTGCATGCCTTGCCGTGATTTTCAAGTGCCATTTTCGTCAAGATGGCTTGAAGTTGCGTTCTAATAGTTAAGAGAAGATGCAAAGAAATATAGATTAGGACTCACAAGTATAATCTTGGTGATCAATCTGTAAGGAACTTGTAACAATTCATATTTTTCACGTTATTATTTAACCTCGTACTTTTTACTATTTATTTTATTTTCGCACAAATTAACTTTTGGGTAACCGGATAGGTGTATCGGTACGTCGTTAAATGTCAGACAATTAACATTTGTTGAACCCGACTCTAGACTAAATGTAGTCTACATGCTCTATGCATTTTTATAAATTTTCATATATATTTTATATGTTGCATTTTTATTTTCCACTTTTACGTTTATCATTTATGTTTCATATTTTAACTCTTGCAAAACATCACCTTTTACACATAAGTCCTAGCACTACCTACTTAATCAAAAT
This sequence comes from Tanacetum coccineum, assembly GCA_026074375.1. Classification (NCBI taxonomy): domain Eukaryota; kingdom Viridiplantae; phylum Streptophyta; class Magnoliopsida; order Asterales; family Asteraceae; genus Tanacetum; species Tanacetum coccineum. The sequence goes on from BQNB010081765.1 coordinate 25,884, forward strand.
GTTAACACAAATATAGTCTATAAGACCCCCTTCCCTTGCTAGGAAATGGCACAACCACCATGGACTATGACCTTGTTGGTATTGTTAACCATCCTATATGTGTCAAGGTAAGACACATATAGGGACACATGTCCCATGTGTTATGCGTGCTTGACACACCTCACATCTCTTCACATAAACACACACACAACACATACATCCTCTCTTGTTTCCTCTCTTCTAGCCGATCCCACTAAACACCAAACATCCTTTTCATTTTTGATTTTGATAACTCGATCACATAGAGTAAAGATCTAGTGTTCTAGCTAGTTTCTGGGTTCACTCTCACTACAAACAACATCAAATCTCATCATCTTTATTGGATCTAGGTTGATTTTTATCAAGAGTTGCAAGGGTTTTTGGGTTGTGTTGATTATTTGGGTTAAACATCTAGTGATCTTGTTCTTGGTTCATAGATCTTGTTGTTTCACCATCATTTCCTTTTTAAGGATCATCCATTATATTTTTGTTCTTATAACTTGTAGTATGTCATACTCTTGATTTTAGATGATCTTCTTCGTATTATTACATAATCATCATTTTTTTATTAAGATTAGACTGTACTTGGTATTTATTTAAAACAAGAAAAACACTAAATAAACATGATTTTTTCAAAACTTTTCAGGACAGATTTGGTCAGTGAGTTGAACGTGGTAGTTTGTACAAATCAGTTGACAATGAGGCTTAGGAAAAAATATAGGGTTATAGATCTATGTTTTAGCTTCGATTCTCCGGGTGGCGATACCCGATGAATTAATTAGAAAATAAATGGTAAAAGGAGTCTAAATCTGCACACGTGATTTCAATGACTAAAAACTCCTAAAACTTGTAGAGAACCCGTTGTTGGTATAAAAAGAGAAAATGTAGAAAACACCTTAACTTAAACATGGCAAGTTGAACCAGCCCTAACGGACTTGTAGTTTAGGAGTTACGGCCTTTTTCGCGATACTGATGTAATCTGGAAATTAACAGATCTGACACTTGAAAATGTTTTAGCCATTTGACACCATTTACATAAAAAAAACAATGTGGCCGGACCCACATATCGGATTAATAGACTCAATTACCTTTCTGTGAACGTAAAAATCGAATAATGAACACTTACGGTTTAGGAGATACGATCATCTAAAGTCAATTAAAAATCTGAAAACCAAACAGCTTTTGTATTAGGGATTGGAAATATTTGTAAAGTGGTCAAAACTAGTCCCTAACATTTTATAAACTTTATAAAACACCAAGTACAATGTATAATAATAATATTTTATTATTTATCGTGAAAATAAGCTTTGAGTAAAAATCTAAGTATAAGATTTTTATAAAATTTCGACATGACCCGCTCATTTATACAACGTTTTCCAAAGTTTCAAACCTCAATTTCAAACACTTTTTCCCAGTTTCACCATATTTCGACAAAATTCTAAAAATTCATATTTTGCAACGTTTATCAAAACACATCTCCCCAAACGACTTTCCATATCATTACTTAAGTATGTTAGCCTTCCAAAAGTTCGAGAAAACATGTAAAATGACTAGTTTTCTCTTATTGGGCCTTAAGCCCAATAGAGGTCCATTAAGTTGTTCGTAGTTATAAGATACGATTTAGGCCGAATACTAAGGCCCATTAGTAAATATAAGCTAAAACGATAGTTACCAAAATAATTCAAACCACAATAAGCTTACAATAAGCCACGACTTATTGGGCTTATTGGTCCATGAGCCTTATAAGCTCCCAAACAAATATATTAAGCTTTTAAATAAGCTAATAAGCTACGTAGTACAGTTGGTTATTACCATAAGCTATCAAAATAGTCCACAAAAATCCGACATAAGAGGTAAGTAACCAAAAATAGCTATTTTATTATCCTTGTTGTTTTCGAACTGATGTGCGGTCGTCGTTAGACTTCAACAAGAAGTTTTACAACTCCCTGGGCAGAGCACCAAATCGTTGTAGTAGTAGTATAGGCAAGACTCAGGGGGTTGTTATCGTTCACTCGAGGGATAGGTTGGGAAGGCTTGATCACGGTATAACATAATTCTAAAGGTTGAGAAAAGATTATTTTTGTATTTTTATGTTTTATGGAAAGCAAGTAAATCATATAATTGGAGAGGTTGGTTGGTTTTTAGCTATTAAACAAAATAATAATCTAAACTAATGGTGATAAAAATAAGATAAAAGACTATGTTTATGTAATCATGTATTACTCCCTAGATTGCTTCTCCTAGTGTTGTTTCCCTGTCACACTTGTGATGATCTGTGTAACTATTTCCTAAAGCATGAACGAATTACACGAACCCGCTGTCTACTTAGTATGCCGGTAGAGCAACGCACAAGTAAGGTAGTATAAAGAGTATTACCCGGCCCCTAGGAGTACACTAAGTGCATGTGAAATATATTAAGAGTGGATTAACCATATTAGGGAAAAGGTAGTATGAAGACTGTTACCCGATGGTATCCTTCCTACACAATTACGTTTCCCTAGACATATCAATAGCGATACAGACAAAAGCTTATTTTCTAAGACCTAACTTTCACATCCATCACAAGAAGCAACACCACTAATATCTACATTCTAGGTTTCATACAATCATAAATAAACACAATAGGAGGTTTAGCTAAGCCTGTTAACGATGAAGCAAGAACAATAAATCTGTTAGCCTCAATTTATTGAGTCGAACAAGGAAGTTCGGTCACTCTACGATGAAGCTTCGGTCTTTAATTAGTTAACGTTGTAATAGGATATTATTGGGAATCGGGCTCGATAGTGAATCTAATATTGTATATGTTTCGGGTTTAATCCCAAGCAAAACCCGAGCCCGGGTCCTAGTTAAATATCCCGCGCGTACCTTTAACGTGACGGGGTATATAAGCTTTTTCTTCTTTAGAAAAAGCAAGTTGTTTTCATTTCTAAATATTTTCCTTTTCCATTTTCTCTCATCATCTCTTTCTCTCTCCTCTTTCTCTCTCTAAACAACTCACTCTCTTTCTCCTTTCTAGTTCCGATTTCGTGCTTGATTGAATGAAGTGAAGTGTTATCGGGATCCTACAATTAGCATAAGACCTTCAAGGGTGGATTTGTGTTTGATTCTTGTGGTTGGTTTGCAAATTTCATGGCTCATTTTGGTTCTAAAAACCCACGGCTCAAAAATCTTATTTGGGCTTAATTGGTTGATTAATCTTGGTGTTTCTCATGTTATACATGCTAAGGAAGAAGCATTGTTACTCCTACAAGTGATCCTCAAGCCTCAAGATCAAAAACGAAGATATAAGGTTCGAATTTTATTGTGTGTTCTTCGTGGAGGGTTGCTACATATTAGACGATTAACAAGGAAATACGAGTTTATGTGTGTCTAATATTGATATACACGCTTAATATTGCAAATCCTAGCTTTGGTTCGTGGATTAAACGCTTATTTGAGTGATTTTGCAAAATTCGTACTTGGCATTCTTCGTGGCGGTTTGACAAGATCCACGTTTTAAGGAAGTTGTCAGGCGGCGGTTTGACTAGGTCAACAGCGAGTTGCTATAAACGACGAGTTGCTATAAACGGCGAGTTGCTATAAACAGCGAGTTGCTATAATCGGCGAGTTGCTATAAAAGGCGGGTTAC